>JAJONR010007426.1:0-41543 GCA_029582245.1 Solanum etuberosum
AAGCTATTCTTTAAATAGGAAATTGAAAACCACCAATAGTACAATACCACTATCTTAAAACCATGGGCTAAAACCACTAGCTTAATAAAATATCTGCGTATGAAAAGTTATCCATATTTGAATGAATTTCTAGACTGTGCAAAATATCAAATGAATATTAACAAATGTAACGAATAAAATGAATATTAAAAATATAATGAACGTAACTAATGACATGTGAAAAATGCAATTTAGCAGAAATAACAATTTAATCAAAATGAACAAATATTTGAACGTATTCAAACGACTATGACAAAAAATAATGTAATTAAAATTAATTGATAAAAAATCTTGGAATTCTGACAAATAATGATAAATATCGATAAATTTATTTAAAATTATAAAAAATGTATTTTGAACTATTAAATAAATAAAACTTAAAAGTTGCGAATTTTGAAAATGTTAGGCCAAAATTGGGTGTCAACAAGAAGAACATGACTTTTCATATATATATATATATATACACTATTTGAATAAATAAGAATTAATTTTGGACCTATAATTTTATAATTTTAATGATTTTTAGTGGAAAGTACCTAAAATGTCAAACCGATATTTATATCTTAGATTCACCTTTTTCGTAATAATGCACCCATCATGTCAATATCCTGGATACGCCTCTGATTTAGTTAGTTTATTTATAAAACCAAGCATCTTTCCCTTTTTCTCAACTCCTTATTTTTTACCATGTTTGAAACCAAATATATTTTAAATCTAAAATCATAAAATTCAAAAGACTTCTTTATTTTCTTAAGTTTTATATAAATTCCAAATAAGACAAAAAAAGTCTCGTCCCACATTTTTCTTAATATATAGTGTTGATGTTGAAACAACTTCTAGTTCCTAAAAGAGAAAGTATTGAAAATAAATAAGAAATGAATGCGATTTATGAATACAGTTTTCTCCTATTTTTTTCCTTATTTATTTATTTATTATTCCCTTCATTTTTTTTTATCTATTATTTTAAAAATATATTTTTACTCACTACTTTTGACATATTAAGAAAACATAGTTGTTATTTTCTATTTTATCCCGAGCATCAATTACTTATTAACTAAATCAATTATCAAGACCTAAATTATACATCAATTAATATGTCATATCTAGAAGGTTTTTTAGGTTTACGTGAACCCATGTTTTCCTCTCGAGATCATATATAGTAGTTTATATTTTATTTTATTTTTAAAAATACTTTTTTAAAATTGAATTAGTTTGGTTCAATATTCAAGGCACACTTTTTTCAAACCAAAAACTAAAAAATTAATAGAAATTTGATAAAATCGAACCAAAGAATAGAACGCCCGCCCCTAATTTTTAGAGATACATGTTTCTTAAAAAATGATTTTTAAAATTTAAGGACCCATTTGGCCGCAAGTTATATTTAGGAATTTTTGGAAATTTTTTGGCCGTTGGCGTTTGGCCACATAATTTGGCAATATTTTTTGCCAAAAATCTCAAGTTCCCAAATACTAGAAAAAAATAGTTTTTGGAAACTTTGGAAATATTCAAGAACTTTAAAAAATTCAAAAATTACCCAATTTTTTTATATTTTATAAAAAAATACCCATAATTTATTACTTTCTACTAATATATTTCTATAAAAATAGTTTGTTACTACTTCATTCGAAAAAGTTCGAGTTCTAATTTGAATGATAAAATTGAGAAAAATAATAATTTTTTAATAGATTGTAATTATAACGACAAGGCATGAACAACTATGAATTAGACATGCCGGTGAAAATAGTAGCTGCTTGTGTCGTATTACATAATTTTTTGCGTGAAAATCAAACTAGTGATGAAATTTTCAATGAACATGATGATATATATGGTTATTGATGAAGATGACGAACAATCGACTCAGTGTAACAATATTATTTCGTTTTCTCAGTCATCTGATATAGAAATAAAAGCTTGTCGAGAAGAGATCATGAACATGATGATATATATGGTTATTGATGAAGATGACGAACAATCGACTCAGTGTAACAATATCATTTCGTCTTCTCAGTCATCTGATATAAAAATAAAAGCTTGTCGAGAAGAGATTGTTCGTAGAATGTGGGAAGATTATATAAAAAAATAGTTTGTTACTATCTCCTTCGGAGGTTGTTATAATTATAACCGAATCAATGACAAGTTTGAATATGCATTAATGTATTGCTCTTGCCTATATTGTTATTTTGTTGTTGTTGATTGTTATCAATTATGTTATAAAGTTATTTTTAATGAAACATATTCATTATAAATATATAATATAAACTTATGAGTATTTTTAATAGTTTTTAGAACTTATTAATATAAATAAAATATTTTGGGGAAACTTAGGGCCAAACAAAGGGTGTTAACTTAGGAAAAACTTGATCCAAATATTATTTAACAAAAATACTTGGAAACTTGGAACCAAACGCTAGCTAGCCTAAAATTAAAGGTGTGAGCAACAATTTTTAACAAAATATATATGCACATATAAAAATTTGATAATAGGTTTTATATGAACGGCAGAGTCGCTACGGTTTTCTCCGGCGACGTCGTCGGCGATTTCCTTCCACCTTCTGTCGACATCGAATTACAGGTTTTCCTTCTATAACTGATTCTTATATTCAGTTGAAAAAAGCCCTAAATCCTTTTCCTAATGTGAAGTGTCAAAATAGTAACTGTGAATTTGCTCACAACAAGTTAAATGCATTACTATTTGCTATATTAATTCTCAATCTCAATGTTGTAATTATTAGCTAGATTCCCCTCTTTCAGATTGTTTTTGTTTTTTTCAGATAAAAAGTAGCACTGATGAAACCCCAATCGGCATCTTCTTCACTGAAGAACCCAGTGAAGTTCAGAATGTAACCGCCTTGTTCATCTTTCTCTTCCTTTCACTTTTAATATACATACATATATGTGATGGTATAAGAAATGATTCGTTTCTAATGTTTAACAAAAGTTATATCTAAATTACAGGCCAACAGCTGAGAATCTTGTTCCTATCCGTCTCGACATCGAAATTGATGGCCAAAGATTTAAAGATGCTTTTACTTGGAACCCTAATGGTAAGCTTTTATCTATTTGGTTTTTAACATTTATATAATACAACAATAAGCAAATGATTTCATGCTTCTGCATTGTACCCTATTAAGCACCTAGCTGTTTCTTGTACCATTATTTGATGCTTTTAGTTAGTATTTTCTCCCAATCAAGTTTCATCTTTTATTCAAAATGCTAAATGTTACCACAGCTCACTTGTATTGTCAAAATGAAAATTTTGGTTTCTGAAGACTTGTTAGCACCCTAAGGGATGCTCTGGTGTGATAAAAATTGGATCTAGTATTCCTTGAACATGGCTTTATAACTGATGACCTTGGCTGAGTGCTATCTTGAAAAACAAATAGTAATGTTATAGAGCTTATGTTCTGGCAAAAGATGCTTGAAACCTATGCAAACTCTGATATTTGATAACTTTTGTGCTAAATTGCTTTTTCCGATGTGATGCTTCGTATACAAAGCCATATATATTATCTCTTTAGTGAATGGTTCTGTTGGTCACTTTTAAAGAAGGGAAAATTGTAGTTTACTTAAAATCATCTTGAACTGAGCAAGCTGTTGTCTTTCTTTGAACTTCTTAATTACAGATCCCGACTTAGAGGTGGTGGTGTTTGCGAAGAGAACTGTGAAGGATTTGAAACTTCCTCCTGCTTTTGTCACTCAGATTGCTCAATCCATTCAGGTATTTATAAGAAGTCTTAAAACCTCAATTATGAGCATTTTGAATTTGAAAAAAGAATAGAGCATGTTATATGCACCATTCTGTCATCTTTCCTCCTGCTTAATGGGATAATTTGTGATTGAATTTTGTGCGTGGGTGGGTGGGTGGTGGTGGTGGTGATTAGATCTATAATGCGAGTTGTTAATTTTCTTTTGAAGATTACTTGATTCCTACTCTTCTCCTTGCTGGTTCAAATCAACCAGCCTTCTTAAAAGTCACGTGGCTTGAGATTTTGTCTTTATTTGAGATCACTGATAGTGTCTGTTCTGGAATGCTCTTTGTTTCTTCTTAAACTTTTATTTGTACATGCTGAAATCAAGAATCTCTCTCCTCTCCCGACGTGCACAAATTTTGACAATCTTCAGTATCAACAAGAAATTTCTGGTCCAAATATTGTCATCACCTTCCAAAGAGATTCTCTTGCATAGAGCCTTTTAAAAAAAGAGATTCTCTTGTATAGAAAGAACATTAGGTGATTCTTTTTATCTGCCTAAGCTTTTGTTGACACAGCTACGCGGTACCTGTGTTGGTGTGAGGTAATAGGTACCGTCGAAATAGCACGCCTGGACAACATTGTCATAAAAAAAGATTATATTTCGTTGTTGATATCCTTATCCGAAATCTAGAAAATCCATCACATTGTATACATAACGTCGTGAACCTTGAAAGTTATGAAATAGACCTAAGCCTCTATTGCTAGACATGAAGGAAGTTGACTTTTGGTGATGACTTCCATGAGGGGAAATATGTTGCGTAGCTGGGAAGTCGATGTCATTTTGATTGGACCCAACATATACAGATCCACCATTGGCTGTCAAACTGGTGCCATTTGATAATTGACCAAATGAGCGCAAGGACAAGGAGCATAAAAGTACGGAGAAAAACTCAAACTGCTCGTTGCTAATAGTGAGACATTTGTGTTACTTAAAAGCCATATGGAGGATTATTTTTCTTTTAATTCTTTGGTTTCCTTTTTGAGGCAGGAAATTTTATTCCTCCCTTTGAGGTGTTTGTAAGTTGCATTAGAAGAAGCTACTCCTGAGCCGATTTACAAAGATAATCAGGGAAATCTCTGATATTGAGATCATGATGCATGCATTTTTGGATAGGGCTAATAATTTGAGATGCATCAATGTTGTTGGCTTAATCCTAAACAAAAATTGATGGAAGGTGATTGAGAGCCTAACAAGCCTGCTTCACAATAGGCCTATCATTTTTTTATTTATATAAAGCTAGATTGAAATCGTCAGTGCCTGGAACCTTGGTTTATATACGTAGCTCATTCATTGGGGAGAGCATTGAAGCGATCTCCTTTCTTCCTCTAGTAGTGCAATTAAATAGTACTTGATAGACACTTAAAATTTCCTATGTGGTCGCTTCTGGCTCCTTTAATTACATTGCTAATCACTCTTAGCGTAGCTATGCCATTGCACCTATTCTTTTTTTAGAGCTTGCAACTTTGATTATATGCTCATTCTCCTTCTTTGGAAAGGGCATTTGAATCGATCTCCTTCTTACTCTAGTAGTACTATTAAGTACTCTATAGACGCTCAAAATTTCCTATATTACCACTTCTGGCTCCTAAATTACATTGCTAATCACTTCTAACGCATCGAAGGAGACCTGGGCTCACAAATGCTGGAAGTACTGGCTGCTACTAATTCGTCTACAAAGCCAACTCTAAATATGTAAAACATGAAAGTGACACTTGGCATCATTCAGATTTGTAGGTGGTTCACTAGCCAAACTTTCTGGTAATGATAATTCCTGAAAAATCTCCTCATCCAGGTCAAACACCATTATTAAGTTATTCACCCTCCCCTCCCTAGTTCTCCTGTATGCAGTCCAGTGGAGTTTCTCACAAACCACAAGTTGTTTCCAGAAGTACTCCACAACACCAATGTCTCGAATAAAACCATCAAATTCCTGAATTAAGTGCATATATCTCAACCTTAGGCGGTACCAAGTACCCACCGTCACCATGAGCATAAGTCATCCTCACAACCTTGTAATCTCTCGTTTTAATTGCAAAGCCAAATCCAAAGACAGACATATAAGTCCCTAAGTTGTCAAAACAAAGAGGAGGCTTTGGAATTTGGGAGGGTGAGACAACTGTCGACTGACTATCCTAGGGTTCCAAAGTACCAAAAGATTTCTTTACCCAAATAAATCATCTTACAAACAGAGGAATCCATTGCATATACCCACAATCCTATAATAATATCGCACTATAACACTGAAAGGGCTCCTATTCTTACTTCAGTTTCAATACCGGGTAATGCATCAGTAGGCTGAATATAATATTTTTCCTTCCTTTGAGCTTTTGAGAAGTACCTAACTATTTTACCAGTTGAAGGTTTTGAAAGAACAGTGTGTTTGGTGTGCAGCCATATGAATTCAGTGCTTGAAATTAGTGAGTTGCATGATTTTGATACACACCTAAATCGGAGTAGAGATTCGGGTTGGAGCCTTGAGAAGATTTGAACCATCATTTCTTCAGGTATATAGGCTGACATTTTTCTTGGGGTATGAAATTGAAAATCTTGTTACTTTTTTCGCTTAATTTTCTGTTGTTTGAGAAGAAAGGTTGGGGGGGGGGGAGAGGGAGCTCTTGAGAGAGAGGCTCACAGGGTGTGAAGTATTGCTAGTGAAGGGAGCTTCAAAAGCAAGTTGATGGCAAAAAGTTAAGAGAATGCTCTATTTTATACCGGGTATAGAGCAAAGACAAGACTTTATACCAGAAACAGTAAATGCATGCTAATCCAGAAATTTATTTACTTGCTCAAGATCTCCTCTCACATTTGGAAGGTAGGAGTGCAAGGTTTTGTGCATTGAAGCAGGTTAATTATTGCGGTTCAATCTTTTATTGACTTACTGAAGGAAAAAAGGAAGATTCCAATTAATCATTTGCCGAGTATCATCTGGTTGACCTTGGACAATCAAATACCTAAATATATAATTTTATCACTTATGGTAAGTTGTTGTTTTTATAAGTTGGTAAGTAAGCTGATATAGTGATGCTTGCTTATGTCGATGAAAGTAAGGAATTGAAATACATAAAAGTAAGGAATTGAATTTGGACTACTTACCTTGTAGTCAAGAGGAATACATTTACTTCTGTTGTAAATTACCCCTAATGTTTGTGTTTTGCTTTATATATGTCCCTTGACCCTTGTTCACCTTTTGGCAAATAGGAGCCCCCACCATTTTATAAGCCTAAGTCTCAGATATGTCCCTCCTATTAATGATTTCCTAGTGGAAAAATTGGTCTAGTTGTGTAGGTATATATTTTAACCTTTTCAATGTTTAGGAGAATGCTTCAAATTATTGTAGAGGGTATATATAACTAATTTGATAGTTAGGGGTAATCTTTGTTTTGTTTCTGTAGCTCCAATGTGGCAAATGTCAGAGCTAAGCTACATAACCCTTTGATTGAGGGGCCAAATATGAGACAAAATTAATGTTGTGGGGGCTTTTATGGATCAAAAGCTAAGCGAAGGACAAATGTAAGACAAATTGAATACTTCAGCTGGTTAATTTGAACTTTCCCCTTTATTTGCATGGCAAAGTTATTGGCCCTCTTGGTTTAACTCCCCCCTTGCAAAAAAGAGCCAACTACCGGGATGTATAAAAACAAGAAGTTTACTGCCAATTAGCCAATTTAATCATTTAACCATGCTTAGCCACGAAAAGTTACCTTGGGAAGAAAAGATTGTTTTCAATGGGTATGGTTGGAATTCATCGAAAACACATAGACGAGGCAATATACAAATTTAAAGGAAGATCAGAGGTGGTTTGGAATCAAAAATCATAGTTGAAAAGTTTCTCTACGACTTATGTATCTCACGCACAGGTATACATGGATATTTAGGGGATACACAGGAGCTACTCATTTGATACATATGGTCATATGGGATACACAAATGATTCACAGAGGGATACACAAGAGATACATATCTCATCTTCTTCTATATTCCTCTTCTACTTCGAAATAGGCTCAAATTTTAATTCAAATCTCCACTAATCGTCCCAAAAATGAGATTCAAACTCCTTGAGATGTACCAAATCTAGTCCAACAGCCACTCGAAACAAATTTCAATTTTAGAAATTTAAATTTTCAAAATCAAGCTTAAGCAAGTTTTAATGGCTAACATAGAGTTCATCTCATCTTCTTCACTTTCCAAGCAACCAATCTATGTCCTATGTTCAAAAGTAACTCCAAAAGCCGTACCCTATCTATTCCAACAACACCTTTCCAAAACAAAATTCAATTTCGGAAAATCAAATTTCCTTGCTAAACTTAGTCAATGTCGTGGCACTGTTATGCATAATCAATAGTATATATCCCAATTCCGGAGTCTAGGGTTTAGGTTTTGCGGGACTAAGATAGAGTACTTGGAGTGCAAGTTGAGTGACGTAACTCACTAGGCAGATCTGGATAAATGACCAAAAGGCTGTTCATAAGATGTTAACGTTAGTCTTTAGAGTATTACAGAACACTAAATTTTGGAGAATTACAGAACACTAAATTTTGGAGAAACCTCAACTGTATTCTTCCATTGATGTAGGAACTTTCATCTAGACTCACCTGTGGCATAGTATGTAGGTCCTCTGGCTATAAATATGATTCAACAGTATTTTCCCTTATGTCCTTTGGCTATAAAATTTTATTTTCTGGCTGTTTCCTGTTTACCAATCTTAAAAAAAATCCCTTCATATCTGCTATTCCTTTTTCTGGATAACAACTTGGTATTGCTCTAGTGTCTGTTGATCTCTGTTGTAAAATGGCTGCTTAGGGTACATGCTTCTTTTTCTGTTGTTTCCTGCAACTTAAGTCTTATTGGCTTCTCCACTTCCAATTTTGTAGTCACAGTTGACAGAATTTCGGTCATACGAAGGACAAGATATGCACACTGGCGAGAAAGTTGTTCCTATCAAGGTTTGTCACATTTGTTTTTTGTTGATATTGATGACATTACGTTGAAAGATTATTCATACCAAAAGAAAATTACTGTGAAAGAGACCTATCTTACTGACTTTGGTGGTCTCAACTGCCGAGGGTTCATCATTAGAATTAGGTACTTGTATTTATCTATTTCCCTTTCTTTTCCGGGATCATCCAGCTTGATCTCCGAGTAAATCACACAGTTATCAAGGACCACTTTTTCTGGGTAAGTTGTTGGATGTCTCATTCTTCATCTATCTTGCTTTGGCAAGAACTGTGATCAAATTAGCAATTACTCTGCCTCATTTGTTGCTAACTAATACAAAGAGAAATAAAATAATTTCAGGACATGAACAATTTTGAGAGTGATCCTGAAGAATTTGCACGAACATTTTGTGAAGATATGAAAATTGAAGACCCAGAAGTTGGAGTAAGCTCTATTTATTTCCTTTCTGTTGGTTGAGAATAAAAATAGTGTTTGTGTTTCCATCCCATAAAATTATCATTTGTTATTGCATATTCTTGTGATGTTCATCATACTGATATACTTCTAAGTTATGGGGTGATGAAGTTAAGGGGGTGCCCTTCTATACTTCTTTTTCTTCCCATTCCTGTTTGATTCTTTTTTGGGGTTAATTAGAGTGTATATCAGCCAGCTGGAGACAATTGTGGTACCAAAAAATTAGCCTTGTGCTCCCAAGATTCAATGTTCAAATTCCAGAATACTTCCACATCTCTGATGTGAAACTGAATATTTTGGGTTCAATATTTTGCAAGTTGTGCAGATAAAAATAACCTATGTAACAACCCTCTTAGGTATACACTCAATTTATGAAATCTTAGTAGAGATTCTGACCTCAATTGGCACAACATCATTCTCATCATTCGCTAAGCCATCCATACATGTTATGACAACTTTACTAACTGTATTTTCCAAAGTTACAATGTTCATTATCTAGCCATACCTTTAATTACTCCACTTCCAATTGTCAAACCACTCCAGATATTGCCTATACCACAAAAGTACTATTCCCGCTAATGGGGTAACTAACCTGAAAAAGATAACACGTTTATGAAGTCCTTCAAACCATTGTTAAAACTCATCATTCGAATATCCTCAAAATGCATCATCGAGCCATCACCTTATATTAACCCTTTCAAATCGTTGAATATTCTGAATTTGACCGCACATCTTTTTCATAAGTGTATCACTTCTGAACCAAATCTAACCTCCAATCCATACACTACACTAACTACTCGCATGAGGAACTATGCACGAGTCATCACATAAGTGAGAGAGAATGGAATGAAGCGAAAAAAATCAGAACGGACAAAGGATGCACAATAGAGATTCAAGAAGTGAAGATTTTTCCTAAAAGTCACCATAGCCTCTCGAAGATAAGTACATACGTCTCCGTACCGATCCTCGAGACTGCATTTCAACTCGGCTTGTATACACGTAAGACCTATGAACCTGGGGCTCTGATATCATTTGTCACGACCCAAAAGTGGATGTGATGGCACTCGACAAGTCAGCCTAAAACCCAAATATCACAAACTATGCCGAAGTAAGACATATTGAAATCTCAAAATATCATAAATGCGGATAACTAAGTCAACTTAATAAAACCGCCAAACCCTGGTAGTCACGTGTACAAGCCTTTAATGTGTTATAATTGATTCAAAGAAAAAAAAAATACAAGTCCCAAATGACATTGTTTCTAGAATAGAACAAGATCATAAATAGGAGAAAGAAGGTCCGCTGAGATGACAAACAACTACATCACAAATCTCCATAGGAAGCCTCGGAAAAAGAAGAGAATAGAAAGTATCACAAAGATTCGGGCTCGTAATCTACAAAAATGTAGAAGTAAGGAGTGAGTACCAAACCACACGGTACTCAGCAAGTAAACTTCTAAACACAAGCTAAGGGAATAGAATACGGGTACTCCTTACCATCCCAACCGAAACTCCACAACTACAACCTGCATAAAACCAGTCCAACCTACCAGTTCACTATTTACATAGCTCACCAGCTCGACAACAACACTTTAACAATTACATATACTCAACAGCAAACTCAATATTCATCAATCACAAGTTCCACAGAAAGACACTCACAAGATCAACAACATACAAGATCAAGTTCACCAATGATAAAGATGTGCAATGCAATGAAATGCAATGTCAAGTATAGTGATGCATGTTTGACCTATACACACCCGCTGTCTCTCAGTCCGAGACCCATGGGGGACATATTTGTCCATGCATCCATCGCAGTGTGCGACACGACCCTCGATAATAAAATCCGTCGCGGCGTGCGACACGTCCCTCAAAATATAGTATCTGTCGTGGCGCACGACACGTCCCTCGAAATGGTACATCCTCTTTAATTTCTTATTCTTCCTCAATTCACATAACACTTGTCACAACCATGTCTCAAAACCAATGCAAATGACATGTTCACACAAATAATGAAGAGATGACCATTTTCATAACAATGCACAATTTACAACAAAACAATCGTGATACAACATTAACAATTAATCAATAAAACTTTCAAACCATTCTCAACACATCACATACCAATAATTAATTACATTGCCTTTTATTACCCCTTTTTCGTCATTAGAATTATTCAATATGGACAAGTCAAACCATCACCAAGTCCCATTACAACACATACCACAAGGAAATACACGATTGTATACACTTAACAAGGGTTTAGAAATCCACTTGCCTCAAATAATCGAGCAATTACTTCGGGACTTGTGTCTTCCCCTCTCATAAAGCTTCAAAATGCTTCAATCTATCAAATACATAATCCTCATAAGAATACGAATCCAATGACACCCATATTACTATATTTAGTTTCGGCTTGAAAATTGGGTCAAAAAGTCATCCCGAGTCACTAAATTCGAATTTGAAATTTTCTTTCAGATTATGTTTACCCATGATAAAATAAACTCGCATCCAAAATTTCAGCTAAAACAGATCGTTATTTGACCCCCAAATCAAGATTTTATTCCAAGAATCCTGGACCTATATTTTCTTAAATCAGTATAAATTATACACGTTTCTACCCTAAAAATCTGTTCATAATCTCATAAAAATTTAATATAAAGGACATGAATCATTACCTTAACACTTGGTGAAAAAATCCCAATTTTTCTCCTCCTTTTCTTTTCTCCCTTTCTTTTCATTTCTTCTTCTGCGTATTTTTTTCCTCTATAGCGACGCTTCTGTTTCTATGGACGATTGATGCACTTCATCCTTTGTCCGTAGAAACAGAAGCGTCGCTACAGAGGAAAAAAATACGCAGAAGAAGAAAAGAAAAGGAAAAAAGAGGAGAAAACTTGGAATTTTTATCCCAAAGTGTTAAGGTAATGATTCTTGTCCTTTCTATTAAATTTTTATGTGATTATGAACAGAGGGTAGAAACGTGTATAATTTATACTGATTTAAGAAAATATAGGTCTAGGGTTCTTAGAACAAAATCTTTATTTGGGGGTCGAATAACGATCCGTTTAGCTGAAATTTTGTATGCGAGTTTATTTTATCATGGGTAAACATAATCTGAGAGAAAATTTCAAATTTGAATTTCGTGTCTCGGGATGACTTTTTGACCCAATTTTCGAGCCGAAACTAAATATAGTAATATGGGTGTCATTAGATTCGTATTCTTATGAGTATTATGTATTTGATAGATTGGAAGCACTTTGAAGCTTTATGAAAAGGAAAAGACTCAAGTCCCGAAGTAATTGCTCGATTATTTGAGGCAAGTGGATTTCTAAACCCTTGTTAAGTGTATGTATAGAATCGTGTATTTCCTTGTGGTATGTGTTGGGATGTAATGGGACTTGGTGATGGTTTGACTTGTCCATATTGAATAACTCTAATGATGAAAAATGGGTAATAAAATGCAATGTGATTAATTATTGATGTGTTGAGAATGGTTTGAAAGGCTTATTGATTAATTGTTGATGTTGTGCATTGTTATGAAAATGGTCATCTCGTCATTATTTGTATGAACATGTCATTTGCATTGGTTTTGAGACATGGTTGTCATAAGTGTTATGTGAATTGAGGAAGAATAAGAAATTAAAGAGGATGTACCATTTCGAGGATGTGTCCTGCGCCGCGACAGATACAATATTTCGAGGGATGTGTCGCACACCGCGACGGATGTTATTATTGAGGGTCGTGTCGCACGCCGCGACGGATGCACAGACAGATATGTCCCCCATGGGTCTCAGACTGAGGGACAGCGGGTGTGTATCGTTAGGTCAGACATGCATCACTATACTTGACATTGCATTGCACATCTTTATCATTGGTGAACTTGATCTTGTGAGTGCCTTTCTGTGGAACTTGTGATTGATGAATATTGAGTTTGTTGTTGAGGATATGTAATTGTTAGTGTTGTTGTTGAGCTGGTGAGCTATGTAAATTGTGAACTGTTAGGTTGGACTGGTTTTATGCAGGTTGTAGTTTGTGGAGGTTCGGTTGGGGTGGTAAGGAGTACCCGTATTCTATTCCCTTAGCTTGTGTTTAGAAGTTTACTTGCTGAGTACCGTGTGGTTTGGTACTCACCCCTTGCTTCTACATTTTTGTAGGTTACGAGCCCGGATCATTGTGATACTTTCTCTTCTTTTTCCGAGGCTTCCTATGGAGATTTGTGAGGTAGCTGTTTGTCATCTCAACGGACCTTCTTTCTCCTATTTATGATCTTGTTCTATTCTAGAAACAATGTCATTTGAGACTTGTATTTTTTTTTTCTTTGAATCAATTATAACACATTAAAGGCTTGTACACGTGACAACCAGGTTTTGGGGGTTTTATTAAGTTGACTTAGTTATCCACACTTATGATATTTTGAGATAATATGTCTTACTTCCGCATAGTTTGTGATATTTGGGTTTTAGGCTGACTTGTCGAGTGCCATCACATCCATTTTTGGGTTGTGACAACCTCCCTCCTATTTTGCTACAACTAGGAAAAGATCTTTCTGTAATTTGTAGATTGATGAACGGGAATCATAAAATTAAAATGCTATTATGTCTCATTTCTTGATAGTCTCTTGAGGGAAATTCTAGGAAAATGCACAGTTCCTTAATCAAGAAAGTGACCTAGTTTTCTTCAATGCTGAATTTATTTGACAAAAATATGCTGTCAATTAATTTCAACTTTGTTAGACCATTGACAGAGCTATGAGAATACGAGGAATTAGTTACCTACTTTTTATAGTTTGTTAGTTAAAGTTCGAATAGCCCTATAATTGGAACTGGACGAACAAACACATACAACTAAGAGCTTGTGTTACAATCATGCATTAGGGATGTTAAAACCTCTCGATATTGTAGGCCTTTGTATTTATGTGTTAAAAGATTTATATATATGTTCATGTACAAGTAAACTCTCGACATATAATATTTCCAAATCGAATCTCATTAGAAAAAGGATCTTTTGTCTCGTGGTAGCCTGCTCCAGTCCCCTTAAGAAACATTCGTTATTAGGTTAACCATAGAGAGGGAGGGCAGAGCTTTTGATTATTTCATGTTTTCAAAGAGTTGAACAACGGGTTTTTAATGTTTTCAAAGATTTGAACAATGAAAGTAGATGGTGAGTGCCTGATTCTTACGTAGCTCAGTATTTAAATGAGATTTTGTCCCAACATTATCCCATCAAGAGACACATTTTTCTGTAGTCGTAGCTTCTTGGACAGCACTAAATTGTAGTTTTGTGTTACTTTCTCACTTTTTACTCCTAGAAAACAATCATGGGTAATTACTTTATTTAATTACGCAGTGTTTTACTTACATCCTAAACAATCTGTTCAACTATGTGAGACTGTCATTTTTCAGTATCCTTTTTATTTTAAAAAACTGGGTATGCTTTCTTCTTGATAGTTGTCTCCTTTTTTTGTAGCCTGCAATTGCCATAGCAATTAGAGAACAGCTTTATGAGGTGAGAATATATCATTCATTTGGCGTACATGACCTAATTGTTTCTACCTGGATTCCAACCATGTGTTCATAGTTGAAAGCCAGCCACTTCAAGGTCTTTTGACTATCTTGGGCATTTAACTTTTCAGATTGCAAAGCAAAGTGTTGCATCCGCGAGAGAAAGCAGGGCTAATAAGAAAGGACGCAGAGGAATGGAACATCCCTCAGCCAGGTTTGTGTCATTGAGCTATGCTTTTTATGTTGATCTTGGTTAATCAATCACAGATCTTCCTTTACATTATCCTCGGTACATCTCTTTCCTCATAATTATCTTTTTGACAGTAAAGTAGGTTTGCCTGCATTGGACCTGGGGAAGCTATTCAGCATAAAATCAAGTGTCGTCAGGTACCACTCTTGCTTTTTCTTAATATTCTTTCACTCAATAAAAAATAAAAGCCAAATTGAAATTAGGATTTTTTAATCTGTATTTTAATTCAATCATATCTCATCAGCAAGTCCAGTTTTGGAATTCATACATTTCAAACGTGACTGTTCTCAGGAAGAAGAGGGACGCTGATGCATATGAACCAATTGTCGATCACCTGTCAAATGAAGAGGTGGATGCCCTCGAGGCTAAAGAAGAGAGGCTTGCTCGGTGATGCAGACAATGTCTGTTGGAATGGATACTAGCAGTTTAAAGGAGAACTTGTTTAAAGTTTTAGAATGATCCTAGTCATAGCATAGCCAAAATCCTGTGTTGTAGATAATGTTCAGATTTTTGCATTGATCTGGAGATCACAGTTACTTCTGTTTGTCGAAAGAAAATATGGAACAGCGCTTGTGTGCTAATCTATTAATAGTTGTTTCTCTACTTCTATGGTTTTGTTGGATTACAAAAGATGGAAATGGACTTGTTGATGGACTGGGTTAAGGCTGGGATAGCTGCGTGCTGTACCATCCTCATTTCTAAGTCTGTTGGCCAAAGTTTCCATATCTACTTGATAGTGGTATCATAGTCTTTCCTCAATCTCAAATGGATTTGTGAGTTTTCGTTTAAGCTCCTGATCCACGCTCCAGTCAGGCCTGATAGAATTCTACCGACATGGCCAAAATGGCCGCCGGCCAGCCTCCTTCTAGTGCTGGTCAGGTCCTGCCTCTCTCTTATGATATTCTTTTCCCTTCAACAGCCTAACAGATTCAGTATGTAGGAGGAGTGCCCAGAATCACATGGACGGGAGAGGAAGTAGACAGAATGAATGTGATGAGAATCTACAGTATGCAATTATTGGCAATTTTTCATATGGTTGGCCCGACCTCAATGATTTGAGAATGCAAATACCTAAACAGTTAAAGGTCATTGGTGATTGTAGAATTGGTTTATTAAGGAATAGACATATATTAATTCAATTAAGCAGCATGCATGATTTTGTTAATATCATGTCTAAGAATGCTTATTACATTGTTGCTAAAGATGGTTATGCATATCAAATGCGTTCTTTAGTTTATGATGCCAAATTCAAGCCAGAGGAAGAAACCACTCAAGCCATGGCTTGGATTTCCTTTCCAGATTTGCTACCCACCTTCTATGTGAAAGAAGCTTTATTTTCACTAGCTTCAGCTGTGGGCAAACCACTACATCTAGACATGGCAACAATTAATAAGACGCGTCCTAGTTGTGCAAGAGTTAAAGTTCAAGTGGACCTTATGACTAACCTTCCTAAGCGGGTGGAAATAGAGGTCATAAACCCTGAAACGAAGAACACAAGGATTGAGAAGATCAAGATTCAATATGATTTCTTGCCTAAATATTGTCATACATGCAAGTTACAAGGTCATAATGAAGAAGAATGTAGATCACTTCATCCTGAATTAAAACATGATAAAATTCAAGAGGGTCAAGAGGAAGGCGAGATTCCTCGACAGCAAATACATGGAAGAAACTTCCAATACAACAGGAGACATAAGAGATTTGTCAAAAGATGGTGCCCAACTCAGAAAGTATTCATAATGGAAAAAACTGGAGATAATCATGTTGTTCCTAAAGCAACTCCTAATGGCAATGAGGGGGTGGTGACTTGTATTGCAGTTTGGCAGATGAGGAGCAGCATGATCACATCAATGCTGAAAATTCAGGTCAAGCAACAATGAAGTACAGACAATGAGGGGATACAACAACTTTCAGTTGTGCTACATATGCAGTAGTAGTTAAAGGTCAGAACAAATATGATTGCAGTCAACAGGATAACAAAAATGCCAGCAGCATACAAGAAAATAATAAGGATAACACTCACTGCAGAGGCGTATCTAGAGGGGGTTCGTGGGTTCACATGAACCCATGCTCCCCTCTCTAGATTATATATAGTAGTGTTGTATTTTTTAAAAAAATACTTAAATATAGATGTGTGAACGCATGTTCAAAGTATCATATAAAAATATGATGATGATTGGGTGCACCTCTCTAAGTGATGATAGAAATTTAAATCTTATATCTATATTGGTTTTTTGAGTAACACCTCTCCAAGTGCTTATCGGTAACACTTTTGACGTTTCAACTAAGTTTTCTTTATTTTTTTGCTTTAATCTTTCAAAGTTCAGGAGTGTTACATTGAAAATTTCTAAAAAAATTATATAATTAAATCAAATGTGTATATTAAAATTTAAAACTAGTAATATTATGTATTTTGGACCTATATTTAATGGTTCATATTAAGAACATAAAGGTCAAACAGTTCAAATTTATATCATAGATGCATCTTTTCGTAATAGTGCATCCATCCTTCTGAAATCTTGGATACACAGTAGTCAAGTTGATGTGGAGAAGACCAATGTCCATTGTGAGGATAATGTTGACCTGTAAAACAAACAATTGGTGGATAATCAGGTCAGCAGTATGGTTGAAGACATAGTAAAGAACCTGAACCACTAGGTTGAGCTTGAATACCATCCTTTTCATTAGTAGTTTGCAACGGAAAATCCCTCATCTTATGACCACTCTTCCCACTACCGAAGCAAACATCCATACCGGCTAAGCACTTTCTCGAGTGACTCTTGCCACACCTTTTACAAGCGGAAATAGAAGATCTACTACCACCACCTCCTTGAGGTTTAGGGTTAGACACCCTATCTTTGTTGAACTTAGGAGCCAGAACATTAGAAGAACCTTGACCGAAATACTTTTGCCAGAATTAAGGACGACCATGTCCACCAGACATAGAATGAGAAAAGTCACCATCACCGGTTCTTGCACTATTTGACTCCCTAGATTTCTCTTTTAACTTTTCCACTTCAATTTGTAGGCATGTATCATCAAATCAGAGATATCCATCTCTTTGATCAACATGGCGGTATGACACTCCTTGACCACCATTTCGGACACAGCCGACACAAACTTGCTCATCCTTGCCCTAGAGCCGACAACCATAGTCGGAGCATACTTAGCCAATTGAATAAACTTCAAAGCATAATATTTCACACTCATGTTCCCTTGATGAATATTAATGAACTCAAGCACCTTTTCCTCCCTCATCTCAGGAGGAAAGAAACGATCAAGAAAATTCCGTTTGAATTCTCCCAATCAAGAGGACCCGCATCAATAGCCCTCTCTCCCTTCCATTGATTAAGACAAACTTGGGCAGCACCTTTGAGTTAATAAACGGCCAATTCCGCCTTCTCCACCGTTGAAAATCCAATAATTTTCACTATCTTATAAACCTCATCAATGAACTCTTGAAAATCCTCATCAACCTTCGACCCATGAAATTCCGGGTGATTCATCCTAGTGAAGTACGTCACCCTAATCAGCTCCATACCCACACTCGGGTTCACGGGAGCAATGACCTCTCTATTAGCTTAAGCCATCATAGCTTGATCAAACACTTGGAAAGTGGCTCAGAATTCTGCATGAGTCACTTGCTCGGCCAAAGGATCGACCGACACTTGAGGAACCTCGGGCTCCACAGCATTAGCCATATTCCTTCTTGCGTTAGCTCTTCGAGGAGGCATATCCTAAGAAACATCGGACAAGATTTAGGAAAGAGACCTTTATAGAGATGAGCTCTATGACACGACTTTAAAGTAGTGAAATAAGTGAAGTTTCCTAAACGCCTTGTAGCCCTTATTCATAAATGTGACGCTTTTCACACTCATGAACAAGATTCTACTCGATGCGGCTTGTTAGACATCCTAGGTTCTTTTCTAAAACCTGATGCTTTGAATACCAAGTTTGTCACAACCTAAAGTACACCCTAGAACATGGCGAATTGAACCCCGAGAGGCTCTAAATAAATCATTTGACATAGACATGATGTAATAAATGGCAATTAAAGAGATGTATCCAATATAAATCTCAAATCATAAGATGACACAAACGATATCAACAAAGTACATAAGAGATACCAGAATACTACTAAGTCTTTCTAATATCATAAGAGTGGTTGGGACATAACATATACACCACGTACAAGTCTGAAATGAAAGACATCAAAAGCAATAAAGGAACATCAATGGCCTTGTCCCTGGAGCATGACGACTCACCAATCCAAGTAGTCAAGCTGAGAAATCCTAATCTAAGCACGTCCGGGAGGAGAAGCGTCGGACCCTATATTATAAGACAATATAGGCACAAGTATGCATTAGCACATTAAATGTCATTATTAAATGATTACAAGATAATTAACTAATCAGTTTCATTATTAACCAATTCCAATATTCCCCCTCAAGCTGGATGTATTAAACATATTCAAGAAGCCAAACTTGTCTATGAGGATCTCATGTTGAAATCTACCAAGTGCCTTTTTCAATAAATCTGCTTGTTGATCTTTGATATTAATGCTTGAAGTCCTGATCATGCCATGTTGTACCCTTTATCAACTAAAATGAAAATCTATCTAAGTGTGTTTGTTGTGTGATGTGATGCCAAAATAATATATTTTTACTCATTATTTACCTCACATTTATTATTTGTATTTGTTCTTTTTGAGCATGGATTTTATGGATTGTGTTGAATAGTGTATTTTATTTGTAGGTACAAATTTGTTTAAAGATGAAGAAGTTTGGAGCTAAAATGAATTAAAGATGAAAGATTATAGACGGAAATCAACCAGACAACTTAATGGATTAAATTCAATGTTATAATATATAAAGCGCATGATTAAGAATCATATTGCAATTTGAAACGTTACCTGTTGGCCACATGTTAAAATTTGAATCAGCAAGTGAAACAACAACATTGAATTGAGACGACACTGTTCACGCAGAATCCTTTTGGATTTTGGGTTCCCAATTAGTTTTGGACTCAGTTTTTTTATTTAGGGTTTTCTATATCTATATATGATAACGCTCAACTACACTTCATCCAATTTCAAGTGTAGGCGGTCGCTAACAAGTATAAATCCAACTAAGAGTTGGGGTCGATCCCACATGGAGTGATATAGTAAAGAATTCAATTAAGAAGTAAAAATGTATCCTAATCGTTTGTAGAAGTAAATATTTCGCAACATGAAAACAAATCTCAAAGTTTCAACGATTAATTTCAAATGGGGAGGGGGGGATTTGGTAACCAATTTAAGGCAAAGATTGCTAAACACGGGAAGTAAACAAGTAGAGATTGAACCTTAGGAGTGTGATCAGTCGAATAATAATTTCACGTAATAGGTGATTACTAGTTGCTTAAAGTTATTGAATCTCAATAGGTAGGCTAGGTTTTGAATACAATAGTCATTTCTCAATCAACTATTGCGCTTCACGTGAGTGCTCTCGAACCTCAACAAGCATAACACAGCCAAACAACTCAATTCCTTAATTAACCCCATCTTTCAAGCTGGGTTTGTAAAGACGCAATCAAACTCACTTTCTCAAGATAGATTTTAAAGACGCAATCAATACAACTATCAATCAATCATTCTACTCTATTACCTCTTTCTTAAGAAAGCATAGAGAACTAAGCTAGAATTGCACTTGCAAATACAATTCCTCAATTAAAACATGAATAATTAATTGAACCCACTTCAAAACAATATTAAAATCAACAACTAACAACACCCATTAACTAATTAACGCATTCGACTACATAATCACACCCTAAGGTAAGGGGTTTTAGCTAAGCATAATGAAAAGCAAGAAATCGTTACCAAAAAAGTTTTTCATCTGATTTGCTAACGATCTGCAATCCCCAAATGTTGAAATCGAAGCTAAAATCTTACAATCTCTGAATCTAAATCCCCAACTCTAATAAAAATGTAAAGACAATTATCTAGAATGTAAAAACTCTCAAAAACCCAGAAGTAAACAGTGTGGAAACTCTTTTTCTTCTTTGAAAAATTGTATTTATACGTTCTCAAATTTCAGCACAGAGTCAACTCGGCGAAGTAAGTCGGGATCCCTGACCAGTTCGGTGATCCACCGAGTTGCTCTTCTTCTCGCCTTTTGGCTTGGCTCCTCCATCAAATTATTCTGGAACTTTTGGTGAGCTTGATCACTATCACCGATCCATTTGGCCTGTCGCCGAATTGCCCGTTTGCTCGCCTAGTTGGTGTTGTCTATGGGCTATATTTTTGGAACTTTAGGTGAGCTGGAAGCTTACTCGGTGAGTCGCTGAGTGGCTTTGGCGAGCTCCAACTTTACTTTTCTTCAACTTTTTCGCTCCTTTTTGCATCCTCATGTCCTTGCCTCACTCTTAAGCCTTCATTGCTGCATATCAACATATTAACATCAGTTATGAGTGTAAAATAGGCATTGACGACACTAAATCCTTTAATATTAAGTCCTAAATAATTCGAAATCCCGGATTCATCAACACCCCCAACTTAAAATTTTGCTTGCCCTCAAGTAAAACACAAGATCAATCAGGCTAATAGGGATGTCTACAAATAGTGCTACTTGAGACTCAACATGAATGCACACGAGGTTCAATCTACACAAGCAATGTTCAATTGTGCACTAAAAGTTTCAAACTATGACTAGCCATCATCAAATAGAGTTCAAGCTCAAAATGCTCACTTCAAATGCAAATTCATGCTCAATAAGAGTATTCAAATGCCCTCACACCAAGAATGATTCCATGCTCCCACAAAGCCAATCAAAGATTACAATTTCAGGAATCAAAATCAACTCTCACGCTCTCAATGATAAACACATGCATGATTTTACCCATAGGCTTACCCGTATTTTCCGATCAACACATCATTCAGCTGATGCAAGATCACAAAGGTATTTCAAGGCTTGTAACCGGGTTGAGGGTAAATGTATGATCATTTTGACTTAGTGACTTCCATCTTCATGAAGCATGGCTCATATTTCGCTTCTTTCCCTTTTATTTCATTATTTTCATCTTCACAACCCATCCTTGGCATATTCAAACACACAATTTTTTTGGTATAGCTCATCAGACACCCCTTTTCTTTCTACAATGCACAATTAATACAAAATTTTCATTACTTTTGTTTTGTTGCTTTTCTTTCTCTCTTTTTTATATGGAGGGGATCCATGTTTTTCTTCAACACAAGCTTTCAAAGATGGATTTCACGAACTTCTTACTCAATTTCTTTCCTCATTCTTACCACATCCCTAACTTAGGCTTTTGGCCTAAGTTGGTTATTCAAACATACCAATGCTTCATGAAGGTTTTAGGTGGGGAGGACAAGACCGTTTGTGTTCATGTTTCATCCAAAGAAAATTTTAGGCTCAAATGGTGTCAAACAAGGTTCACACACTCACAAGGTGGTCACCCAAAAGGTATAGCAATTTGGTTCACTCTCAAAGATTTATGCCTAAGTTCATTTCCATCATTTACCAAAAATAGTCAATTGGACCAACGAGGCAAGTTCTAGATATCACCATGCACATATTTCAAGTAAACCTCACCACACAAGGCATTCAACACAATCATCGATCATGACTCTACAACTTAAGCTCGCGTGCAACGGTCATTGCAAAAACACACCTCGACAAATCAGTTAGTCACAATGAGATGCTAAGATTTCACACAAGACTTATGCAACTCAAATTTCCTCGTTGGACTAGCACAACATATTGTTCATCAGAAGCACTATTCAAGTCATCGATATTGGTCACAACCGACACTCAAATGTACAAGAGAACATCCACAATATTCACAAATCTAGTAATCAGGAGTGGATCAATGAGATTAAACCAACATTCAAAAATAAAGCCATCACGAACTAAAAGTTTCGGACACAAATAGTAGCACCAAAATAGTAAAAACAAAAAAACATCCAAAACAAAACAAAATACAACCCAAGAGGATAGGTATCAAGATACCTTCACCCCACCAAAAGAACTAAACAATGTCCTCAATGTAAAAGAAAACAAATATCTCAAAAGTAAATAAAAGTGCAGGAGAGTCAAGATCCCCCTGTCAGGCTAAGCCTGAGGTGAAATCTGTAAATCTGGGGTAGCCTCAATCTGGGCATCAATGCCCGACTCTCCTCCAACACTGGGTGGCTGTACAACAACCTCCTCCGTAGGCTGGGACCCACTAGAACCTATCATCGAGGTGTCACGCAATGAAGTCTCTGTAACCATCTGGACCATCTCACTCTTAAAGTCCTTCAAATCCTCGTACACTACATCCTTAGGCATTGCCAATTCCTCCTCATCAGTCTCGGGCGTATCCGACTCATCACCATCATCAGCTACAACAACATCTCCGGTCATAGTAGATAGAGGGATCTCAGAAATAGCTGGCATATCTAAACTGGGCCCTTAGGAATCTCCACATTGCCCCATAGCATCGAGATGTCGGTGGACTTCAGCTCGTCCACATCACGCTGTAACTCAACAATATCAGCCTTCAAGGCTGTCAAATCATCCGACTGGCTATTGCCATACTCACAAGCCTCCACCCGAATAGTGAGAGCATCCAATGCTAGGCCATGGGCCGTAATCAGCTCATACTGTCCCATCAGCTCCTCCCGAATGGGAGCTAAAACAATAGCTATAACTCTCTCTACCATACCTGGGACAATGACCTCAAACCTAGTGGCTCTCACGTCGGCCGAATATGCAAGGTTGCCCATTTTATAAATCAGAGCCTACATCAATGGGGGTGGGAAACAGTAGCAGAAGCATGTGTAGTAGAAGTGGATGAGCTGGGTATTCCTGATGGCTCAACTGCTGGAGTGGATTGATGGGCATCAGCCTCCATGGCCTCAACATCAACTACCGGTGAGGTGTCTACCGGTGCTGCCTTCGTTCGCTCTACATCATCTTTCATGTACTCTGCCTCAATCCTCTGGATGTCAGTAGATGAGGTAGGTTTCACCTCAAAATCAGTCTTCGCCACAAATTGCACACCATCCCGATGACACAGATCACTGATTAGAACAGGGAAGGGCAAAGAGGTCTGAATCTGCTTGGCTCGCATGGCCATCTCCTGTGCGATAATATACCCCAAATTCAGCTTATCCCGATCAATAATCCACCTCAGAAGTGCAGCTTTCGGGTGCCAGACGATTGATTCATTTTGAGATTGCATCATGGTGCTGCTGATGAAACCAAACTATTACCGAGCAACGACATTTAGATCCTTCTTCTCAATCGGGACCCCCACCTTAATCCATGTGTAACACCTCAGATTCGAGAAAGGTCAAGTAGTAGTTTCCAAAAGTTGCAGATGCCACCTGACCGAGGCCAACCACGACCCATAAATGGGACCACAGACCGTAGGTGTGGCCCATGAGTGGGTCACCCAAAACTTAGAGAAAAGCATGAACCACGACCGGACCAACAGACTGTCGTTGGGTCCACGACCCGTGGTCAAGAGTCCGTAGGTCAGGCCCCAAAGTTCAAAGTTTTAGAACCTGGTGATAGGTGTGCAGGACGGACCGTCGGCCTGTCCACATTCCGTCGGTCTAGAGCCGTAGGTCGGCAGTCGACAGTCGACAGTTAGTTCTAGGGGTAGTTGGGTCTGTTTCTAATTTTTTTAATCCCTATACTTCGTCATTTTGCCTATGTCTAAGACCCCTATATAAGTGATTTGAACCCCAAATTAGTTCATTCAAGTCATTCTCCTAAAACTCTAAAAGAAGACCAAAGTTTTTCCTCTCCAAGATAATTCTCTCTCTAGAAGTTTGAAGAAGAAGATTCAAGCTAGGGTTGAAAGTCAAGTCTCCATTATCCAATTATTCTTGGGCTTTGATAGCAAGGTATGATAGCTTTTCATCCATGGAATCCTTGCCTCCATGGAGCCCCTAAGTTCTCCAATTGAAAAGTAGAAATTGCCCAATTTGAATTAGGGTTTTCTTCTAAGTTGTGGGTCTTTATGAATGTTGATTCAATTGATTGAATTATGATTTATTATGCATGAATTGAGAGGATTAGATGCTTTTAGGATGAATTTACATGTACCCATGCTTAACCCATGTTTCTAGGATGAAATTGATGTAAATGGGTTTTACTCTATGAAAGGAGAATTTATGGATTTATGTGTATTCTTATAGGATAAATAAGGTACATTATGAATTGCTTTGAGATTGAAGCATATGTGATGATTATGATATGAATTGCTTTGAGAGTGAAGCATATATTATGAATTATTGATTATTGATATAATTGTTGTGGAAGGGATCTTTCCCACATGATTTTCTTATGTATGAATGTGAAAAGCTTTCTCACATCGAATTATTCTATGTTGAAAGGATTGCTCACCTAAAACGAATCTAAGCTTAGGAACTATGAATATGATGAGGATAGAGGTGATTACCCTTGACCTCTAATAAGAAGAATATGAGGCGCTTATCCATATTCCTTAGAGTCTGACTAGAGGCGAATACCCATGATCCTAAATAAAAGACAAGAAGCGAGTACCCATGTCATACGATAGAAAGACAAAGAGGCGAATACCCATGTCACATGATGAAAGGACAAGAGGCGACTACCCATGATCTTATAGTATGTTGGACAAGAGGCGACTACCCATGATCCTATAGTATGTTGGACATGAGGCGACTACCCATGATCCCAAGTAAGAAGGACAAGAGGCAACTACCCATGATCCTTTATAGTAAGGCAATAGGCGATTCCCCATGTCTTTAAAGGATGAACTAGGATATGTTATGATAGGTGATGAGCTTGGATTGTTGCTTGAGTTTGCCTTCCATGATGAGTAGACTAGTGGAGGTTACCCATGTCTTGACTAAGTATAAATTGAGGTTACTTCAAGAAGTACTCCTTATATGTGAAATAATCTATTATGTGCATTGATTAGGCTTTATGACTTATGTTGTCTAACTCTTATGTTTATGCAAGCTATCATATTTAGTACATCTTTGTACTAATGCATACTTTTGCCTACATTTCTTATCCAAATGTAGGGTCCGGAGTTCCCGATTCTCATCCCTGTGGCTAGGATCTATAGTAGAGGCAATGTTAAAGATTGGTGAGTCCTCATAGCATCCGAGGATTTGGCCACTACTTTTCTTATGTTCTTTCATTTTAGTTTTGAACATTGTTGTATGGGCTGCGTCCCGAGAATATATTGTATTAGATGGTTTTTGACACAAGTGTGTTAGAATTCCGCTTTGCAATTAAAGACTTTGATTGTGTTGAAAATCTTTTAAATCTTATCGATTTTTTATTATCTTGACTATGAAATCAAAGTGGCTTATATGAGGCCTCTCGGGGTCTTGTATACCATGTTACATCTAGGGGGTGCCCCTGGGTCGTGACACCATGGGGGTGTAACATCACAAAGCAGTAGGGCCAACCACCCCTTTAAGTCATCCAACGTCTTGGTCTTGATCTTATCAATCGAAAAGTGGATGGTGCGCGTGTTGCAATCCAATAAGTCATTGATGTCGGTTTCGCTGCATAGGACCTTCTTACCTCGCACCTCTACATAATCGACCGGTGCCATTGACCCAACTCTCTTTTTCCCTTTTGAGATCAAATCTGCATACCCTGCATAAAACTCCCGAACCCATGAGGGAACATACGAGTTTTGGGGTTTTGTAAACTGTTGAAACTTGTGGAAGTGTAACGTCTCCCACACATGAGGGTACCTGTCCACAACCCCATCTATAGGTAACCTCTTCTCCTCTAGAATTGTCCACATACTGGCGGCCTTAAGCGAGGTCTAGAGCGTGGCGGAGGTGCTGGGGCCGGAGGCACTTGGGGTGCCTGTTCTGCTGCCTGTGCTGGAGGTGGTGGAGGTGTCGGGAGTGCCGAAAGTCATGATGGATCATGAAGTGCTTGGAGCACAGCTCAGCAGGTCTTCGTTTCAGTGTTTGGTCATCTGCTGGCACTGAATCATGAATTGGAGTCCTAAACCCCACATCATCTTCACTCTCAGAATTAGATGTGGTGAGGTGGGTGGAATATACGCCCTTGCTATCAGAGCTAGAATTGCTCGAGCTGGGTCCACTGGCTGTTTTTCCTTTCCCCGACCACTTGCTTGAGTGGGTCGAGGTCTAGTAGATTGAAGAGGTGCAACCTCCGCAACAATAAACCCCTTTCACCCTTTTTCGGGGTGGTGGACCCTTTCGTGGAACTTTCAGTCTAACCATATCTGTCAAAATGAGCAAACAAAATGAATGCGGTTGCAAATGATTAGTAAAACATCAATTTTCAAAAAGGTGAAAAAAAACTCGCCAAACCACTCGACGAGTCACCGATATCATTCGGCGGGCAAGAAATTGCTCACCGAAAGTAATAGAATACAACAACAACAATTCAACATAAATCGGCGAGGCAAAAAGCCATTCAGCGAGACGTCGAACTTGATCGGCGAGGCAAAAGTGGCTCGCTGAAAATCACAGAATAAATTTATAAAAACTAGGCTTCAAGAAAGCGAGGTTAGGGTTATTCGGTGAGTCGTCAAGTCAACTCGGCGAGCACATGCATATCGCTGAAAATCACAGTAAAAATCAGCACTAATTCAGGTCAAGTAGGCGATCGAGAGGCCATTCGGTGAACCGCCGAGTCACTCGGCGAGTTCGATTCAGCTCGCCAAATAGCCCGACCTGTCAAATTCCAAGCCTAATTTTTAATTTTTCGACCATCAACCCACGACAATGCAATTCAAACACAAACCTATGCAATTCAAGCCTACCCACTATGTAATGATAAGCCTGGGTACTCAGACTTCCCCCAATTGATTTAAATTCAAACAAACAAAGATTTCTCCCTTAAGAATGACGTCACCTGATCTATCATTGGGAAAATTCAACTTTTTACAATTCACACTCAAAATCAACTAATTTTGGCTTAACACAATATCTTACATGCTCGATTACAAAATAGTTTTCAACAAGCGATTAAGCATACAATCGAAGCATATAATAGATCCATTGACTACTCAATAGCATGGTCAGAAAAAATCATGAAATTAAAGGCACATACGAGTTAGATTCAGACAAGAACAAAAGCTAAGGCAAAGAGGCAAAGGAGAGCAATGCAACAAGTTACGATCACACGAAGACACCCATGAAAACTCAAGTAAAAACTAAGATCTAAAATGTGATTGTAAGAGTAAAAAGGTAGAAAAGTTCAAAATAAGGAGATGTTTTAAATTTAAAACGGTTGAAAGACTTTTGACCCTTCAATTCACGCCTCAGTCGGCGAGCTTCATTAATGTCACCGATCCACTCGGCGATGCACCGAGTGGATTTTAGCACGCCAAAGTTTACAGAACCTCCAAAATTTAGTTGGTCCAAAGGGCGATCCATGTGGGCTCACCGAACCACTCGGGGAGTCGCCGAGTGAGCTATGAGCTCACCCATTTACCTTTTCCTCCCAAAATTCAAATTTTCACCTGCACATCCAACACACATTATTCAAATAACACAAAATATAACTTGGGTTGCCTCCCAAGAAGCACCTTATTTAACGACGTGGCATGACGTGACCATGTGATCATGCCTCATTTTTCGGGTTCATAAAATTATCACTTGGGAGACCCCTTTTCGGTCTTGGATTTAAATGAGTCGAGATTTGAACCATCTACATTTCAAGCTGCTTAAAGGATACCGAGTGTGATGTGACCGGTTGGTTAAGAGAAGAGACGTCTTCTTTCATCTCCTTGAGCACCTTGTCCGATCCTTCTACCTTATTCAAGATACGAGCAAGCATATCCTCCGTACAGAAGTTTTCGAGATCAACCCTTGGTTCTTTTGGCTTTTGACATTCATGGGTTGGCACATAACGATCTTTGTCGCCATCTCGATCCCTCCAATTTGCACACAGTCACGCCATTCAAGATCTCGATCTCTCCAACTATCATCGCGATGTCTATTCCAACCTTGATTCCCGCCCGACCTTGGATTGCTCGGACGATAACCCACCGCTTGGTTTGCCAAGAACTGCATTTCTTCATTGTACATGGCCTCAAAGTGTGCGTCATCAGGGTTTACACCACTATTCGTATTGACCGCATTCACAGCCTTGTGACCACCTCCCATGACATGCTTCGTCAATAGGTCCATTTGGGTCATCATCTTGTTCATGTTTTCATCCCGCTCTTGGTTCTTTTCCATTGTTCCTTCGTCAGCCCAAGATTTAAAGGAGACACCTGATCTTCTCTTGTGTACAATGCACGATTAATTTTCATCATCTCATCAAGGAGGGCCGATGCTATGTCAAACGGTTGTCTCATTATTCCACCCCGAATGAGTTGGTCTGCAACACCTTTGTTGACCGTGTCAAGACTCTGATAAAAATATTGAAATAACACATTGTCCGACAACCCGTAAGTTGGACATTGAAGCAGCAACTTTTGGAACCTCAACCATGTTTCATGGATGGGCTCACCATCAATCCATTTGAAGTTCTGAATATTATCCCTCAACTTAACCATCTTCGAATGAGGGAAAAACCTGTCATAAAACACCTCTATGAGCTCCTCCCAAAAAGTGATTGAATCCCTTGGTAGTTCGGTCAACCACTTTGTTGCGTCCCACATTAGAGAAAAGGTAAACAAACGGAGTCTGACTGAATCTTGAGTGATGTTCTAGAAGGAAAATGGTCCACACACATCCACAAAGTTTGATATGTGGTCATGAGGGTCCTCATGATCAAGTCCTCCAAAGACACCCTTCATTTGCAACAACTGCAACATTGTGCTGGTCATATGAAACACCGCATTGCCCATAGTTGGAGGTAATCGAATAGCACCCGCACTTCTCAACTGATCCTCATTAACATCATGCAAATTCCCGATGTCATCATTGTTCCCAAGTTGACTGGCTATGCTCCCATTTACACTCATTTTTCACCTGTTTTAAAGCAACCAATAAGAACACAAATAAGATAATTCAACTACAATAAAATTAGTTCACGAATACACTTTAATAAAAGAATTCCAAACATCACTCCCGGGCAGCGGCGCCATTTTTGATAACACTCAACTACACTTCATCCAATTTTAAGTGTAGGCGGTCACTGACAAGTATAAATCCAACTAAGAGTTGGGGTCGATCCCACATGAAGTGATACGGTAAAGAATTCAATTAAGAAGTAAAAATGTGTCCTAATCGTTTGTAGAAGTAAAGGTTTCACAACATGAAAACAAATCTCAAAGTTTCAACGATTAATATCAAATGGGAGGATTTGGTAACCAATTTAAGGCAAAGATTGCTAAACACGAGAAGTAAACAAGTAGAGATTGGACCTTAGGAGTGTGATCAGTTGAATGCTAATTTCGCGTAATGGGTGATTTCTAGTTGCTTAAAGTTATTGAATCTCAATGGGTAGGCTATGTTTTGAATACAATAGCCATTTCTCAATCAACTATTGCGCTTCAAGTGAGTTCTCTCGAACCTCAACAAGCATAGCACAGCCAAACAACCCAACTTATTAATTAACCCACTCTTTCAAGCTGAGTTTGTAAAGATGCAATCAAACCCACTTTCTCAAGCTAGATTTTAAAGACGCAATCAATACAACTATCAATCAATCATTCTACTCTATTACCTCTTTCTTAAGCAAGCATAAAGAACTAAGATAGAATTGCATTTGCAACTACAATTCCTCAATTAAAACATGAATAATTAAATGAACCCACTTCAAAACAACATTAAAATAAGCAACTAACAACACCCGATAGCTAATTAACGCATTCGACTATATAATCACACCCCTAAGGTAAGGGGTTTTAGCTAAGCATAATGAAAAGCAATAAATCGTTGCCAACAAAGTTTTCCATCTGATTTGCTAACGATCTGCAATCCTCAAATGTCGAAATCGAAGCTAAAATATTACAATCTCTAAATCTAAATCCCAAACTCTAATAAAAATGTAAATACAATGTTCTAGATTGTAAAAACTCTCAAAAACCCAGAAGTAAACAGTGTGGGAACTCTTTATCTTCTTTGAAAAATTGTACGAAAAAACTTCTAAACATGTGAAACTAATGATAGAGTACACATTTGTACAAATAAAAGATATTTCAATATAGTACGAACCGTAAAAGTAGTGTACGTTCCCAAAATTTCAGCACGGAGTCAACTCAGCGCAGTAAGTCGAGATCGCCGACCAGTTTGGCGATCCACCGAGTTGCTCTTCTTCTCACCTTTTGGCTTGGCTCCCCCATCAAATTATTCTGAAATTTTTGGCGAGCTTGATCACTATCGCGGATCCGTTCGGCGTGTCACTGAATTTCCCGTTTGCTCGCCAAGTTGGTTTTGTCCATGGGCTATTTTGCTGGAACTTTAGGCGAGCTGGAAGCCTACTCGGTGAGTCGCTGAGTGGCTTTGACGAGCCCCAACTTTGCTTTTCTTCAAATTTTTCGCTCTTTTTTGCGTCATAATGTCTTTGCATCACTCTTAAGACTTCATTGCTGCATATCAACATATTAACATCAGTTATGAGCGTAAAATTGGCATTGAGAACACTAAATCCTTGAATAATAAGCCCTAAATGAGTCAAAATCCCCGACTCATCATGTAACAACTAATTTGGTGTGATCACGTCGTCACCTTAACATTTTATTCTCATTTTTGTCTTTATTAATTATTTAATAATTCTATTTTGTACTTTACCTTATTTTTTCATAATAGCTCTACCCGGTACCTTACTTTTTTCTTGTAAATTTATCCTTCAAATTATGGCTGTGTGACATTATGTAACGATAGAGAACGATACAATATATTCAAACATTGTATTCATTTGAACAATACAATACGATTCAATACAATATAGTACATTATGAAACAATATGTAACAACCATCCAAACAAAATGTAGTATCTTTTTCCATAGAAATAATACTTCACACAAGTCGAGCGGGATTCTATTATTATTTTACGCAGGATAGCATATAAAATAATTAATTAAATATTATTAATATCTTATTTAAAATAATTAAAATGACAAGATTAATTCTCTTTACTAGCAAACAAACTTATTTCCTTAAGAAAATAAACACATATCTTAATCACAATATTTTTTTTTGTTAACCGCAATTTTGTATTACCAAATATTTCAATATGTACATATTTGAAACTCAAGACATGGACATAATCTCAATTTCAAAACATTTTTTTTTAAATAAATTATATTGCCTTGTAGGCATTTTTATGTAAATGGAAAAAATAATCCCCTATTACACATGGTCCAATCGGACCAGAACCAAAATAGATCCAATCGGGTCCAACCCAAAAAGACAGCACTATAAATACTAATCAGAATTGGAAACCCTAGTTCTAACACTAGAATTTTTTTGCCGCTTTTCTCTAAATCTCTGCCACTGTTGTTGCTTGTTCTTCAGCTCCGATTGAGGTAAAGACACTCTAGATATTGCTCGGTCTTCTTCTTTTTGCTTGTATCTAATGTTGTGTCTCATTATTTCTTTTGTTGTTTTTTGCCTTAGATATATTTCTCCTTTGTTATCATCTATTGTGATTGCTGAGCTCCAACAGTTCTTTATTATCAGGTACATCTCGCTTGCTTCTATTCTTTCCCTTTTGAGCTTAATTTTGATAGATCTTCTTCTCGTGCTGCCATTAATGTGTTTTACTGTATTTTCTTATTGTTGCTGAATCCTGAAACTATATCTGCATCTACCACTTTGTTGTTGTTCTGGTGTATGGACATAATAACTTGTCACCATTTATCATCCTTTTCCTTTCTAATGTCAGTTCTTGAAAATTATTGATCTGTATTGCTCCATCATATAAAGCTTTATGAGTCAAATAATCTGTCACTTTATTAGCTTCCCTTAGAATGTGAGTAATCTTAATTTCTCTCCCTACTATGATATGTTGTATCTCTTGCACCCAAATCGTAATATTCCAAGGAGTCTTCCACTTACCAGTCATAACATTCACAAGAAACAATGAATCTGATTGTATGATAACCTGTTTAATTTGTTGTGCTTGTATATATTTACATGCTTCGAGTATGGCCTTAGCCTCTGATTCTGTGTTTTTTTACCTACTTAATCTCTTTAGCTTCTACATATACCACATCTCCCTCCTTGCCTCTTATACAAAAGGCATATGAGCTTCTCCCTGGATTACCCCTGGATATGCCATTAGTATTGCACTTAATCCATTTCCCAGGTGGTAGTTCTCCTAGTACCTTTGTTACTTTCACCTGCGGAATGTCTTCTTCTAGTGCTTTCAATATGTTTGTCCATTTTGTTGGATACTCCATGTTCGGTCTTTTAACCTTTAGTAATCTAAGCAAGTTTTGAGTAACCTGATATATTACTGTATGAGTAGAGTTCAGTTTTCCTTTATGTTTGCTATAATTTCTTCTTTTCCATATCTCCCATAATAACATACTAGGAATTGCTCTGAAGTAAGATCTCATCTCTTTTTTAATAGAAAAATTCCAGCAAGTTAAGGTGATTTCTCTTAGGTGCCTTCCCTATACATTTATACCTGCAAAAGAAGAAAAGTAGGAGCAAGTCCTGTTAGTTGTAGGTAAGTTCCAGAAAAGGCGAGACATTGTCTCTTGATCATGCTTGCCACAACACCAACATTTAGAAGACAAGTTATATCCTCATCTCCTAATTTTATCATTCACTGGTACCTTAGATCTCCACACTCTCCACATGAAGAAAGCAATTTTAAAAGGTAGCTTTTTTTACCCATAACTTCTCCAAAATTGGATTAGGCTCCTCCTTATGCCTTACATACTCCCATGCAAACTTAAAAAATAGTACCCATTTGATTCAAGCATCCACCAAGGCTAACTTCTCTAAAATTGGATTAGGCTTCTCCTTATGCCTTACATACTCTGATACAGACTTAACAAAAAAGTACTCATTTGATTCTAGCATCCACCAAGGCTTGTTCATATCTTTTGAGTCAATGGGTGGTTGTATTCTGTTAACTATGTCCTTCGCTACCTTTTGAGGCAATATCAGATTTAGACTCTATACATTCCATCTACTAGCCTCTATCAAATCTCTTACATTCTGTATTGATACATCACATAGCATTTCTTCTGGTGTGATATCATATAAAACTCCCATACCTGTCCAATTATCAAACAAGAATTGAGCAGATCCATTTAGTGGTTGCCACCAAATTTGGTGTTTTATTAAATTCCTAGCTTAAAGTACTTCTTCCAAACTTGAGATCCTCCTGCTTTCCACTCAATTAAATTTGGTTCAGCTTTTTGAAATATTTATTACACATAATCAAGGAATATAAGTGATTCCTGAATAACCCCAAGGTTTTGAGTTCAAAATAGTGATATAAGTGATAAAATCTTTCCATAATCAAGGAATAACAGTAAAGGGGAGTTAAAATTCGTTACCCCAATGATTTATCTTGAAAACCCATTGGAAATCAGCTCAACTGAGTCCTCAAAGCTCAAAAATGAAAAATGGGGAAAACCCCAAAATTTCAGACCAAGAAACCTCTGAGGTCTCACAAAAGTGAACTCTGGTTCACTTTCCCGAACATCGCGATCGCGACCTTTGATTCGCAAAAGCGAACCCCGGAAAAATGTCTCGTCTCGCTTTCGCGAGCAGGCTTTCGCTTACGCGAAGGTCGCAAAAGCGAGAAGGCCTTCGCGGAAGTGAGGATCAGACCTCCTGACCCTTTGCGAACGCGATTCGATCTTCACTAACGCAACCCTCACGAAAGTGAAGACGATTCGCGAATGCAAGGTCTGCAGGCACCAGAAATTATTAGCCGACTTAAATATTTTCCAATCTCCGAAAGGGCCCTCAAAATTCATTCGGAATCCCATCATACAAACCAGTTATGTTGGTTGATTTACTCGACGTTCCAGACTCAATGGAGCTATCGAAACACGAATCTGAGTCTCCTTGATCCGAAACTTGTGAAAGTCACATTTAACAACATAACATCTAAAAAGGTCAATCCAAGTTTGGGACTCTGAAAATTCAATCAAAACCTCTCATATGCCTAGAATCACCCTAAATCCAACGAAGCTGTTGGAAATCCGATTCGAGCATCCGAACTCCGAATGTTGACCAAAGTCAATCCAAAGGCTAAAATTTTATAAATTTCCAACTTAGGACCTCATATCCACAAAAAGACTCTAAATATGAAACCTACAAATCTCATAAAACAATTTCCACATTCCGGAACTGATGGAATCGAAGAAATTCCATTCATAGACTCAAAAATCCAAAAGACACCAAAATCACTTTTTAACAACTTAGCCTTTCAAAACTCTAAAATTTCCATCATTCACAACTTTTCACTCAAAATCAATTCCACAATCCATTCAAAAATGACTCGAGGTCAATATCGAGAGGTAAAATAATAATTTTATGAAATTTTTTAAAAATAACCTTCCGGGTCATTGCATTATCCATCACTAAAACCCATGTTGGTCCTCGAACATAAAGTAAAAGAAAGTACCTGAAGCCTCGAAAAGATGAGGATATCTGGCACGTATGTCAGACTTCTTCTCCCAAGTTGCCTCACCAACTGAATGGTTCTTCCATTGCACCTTCACTGAAGCAATCTCCTTCGTCCTAAGCTTTCGAACCTGCCTATCCAAGATGGTTATAGAATCCTCCTTAAATGACAAGTCTGGATCCAACACAACCGAATCAAGCGAAAGCACATGCGAATTATCTGGCACATACTTTCGAAGCATGGAGATATGAAACATAGGATGCACAACGGACAAGCTAGGTGGCAAGACAAACTTATAAGCCACCTTTCCCACTCGTCTCAAAATCTCAAAAGGGCCATTGAATCTAGGGCTAAGCGTCCCCTTCTTCCCAAACCTCATCACGCCCTTCATGGGTAACACTCAAAGCCAAATCAAGCTTAGGACCTCTGAAAATTCAACCAAGATCTCTCCTACGCCTAAAATCATCCCTTGAATCCAACAAAACTATCGAAAATCCGATCCGAGCATCCAAACTTCGAATGTTGACCAAAGTCAAACCAAAGGTTAAAATTTCACAAATTTCCAACTTAGGACCTCAAATCCACGAAAAGACTCCGAATCTGAAACCGATAACTCTCTTGAAACCAATTTACACATTTTAGAACTGATGGAATTGACAAAACTCTATTCCGAGACTTGAAACTCCAAAAGACACCAAAAGCCACTTTTTAACAACTTAGCCTTTCAAAACTCTAAAATTTTCGTAATTCAAAACTTTTCACTCAAAACTCGAAACCAATTTCAAAATCCATTTAGAAATGACTCGGGGTAAATATCGAGAATGGTATAATGATAATTTTATGAAAAATCCAAAAATGACCTTCTGGGTCATTCCATAAAAATTAGGAGTATTAATTATGAGAAAATTTATGTATTATTTTATATAGATATTAATGATGTATAGAATTATTATTCATGTATTAGTTATTACATATTATTCATGTATTAGTTATTACATATTCTCTTTTGTATAAAATAAATACATAAATTCCCTCATAATTTATACATATATTAGGTATTATACATGAACAATTTATCTCTTAACCAGCCATCAATAGAATTATTATTCATGTATTAGTTATTTCATATTCTCTTTTGTATAAAATAAATACATAAATTCCCTCATAATTTATATGTATATTAGGTATTATACATGAATAATTTATCTCTTAACCAGCCATCAAACATGGTATAAGTAGCAATAAAATTAAAATTTGCATAACTCACCTTCAAACTAACTACCAAACGATCCCTCCCATGTTAAAAAAAAACTTATTTATTATGTAGATAACTGAATCACTTAAAGTATGTCTTCTCCATTTCAATTTGTTTATTCATTTTCTTTTGATTATCCGTTTAAAAAAAACATGCATCTATCTCTTTTTATCAACTCCTTAATTTTGATTTTTTAGACGACATGTTTAAGCCTGTAAAATAAAAGGATATTTTGATACATTAAATATATTTGTAATTTAAGACTACGAGATTTAAATTACGCAGTTTATAAATATTTGATTTTAATAATACATCCAAATTTCTGAATGGGAAAACCAATTTCAAATGGTAGTTTCGTTATGTTTTTCTCCGGCGACGTCCTCGGCGATTTCCTCCCGCCGACATCGTATTCTATATCTGATGCTTGTATTCAGTTGACAGAAAGCCCTAAATCCTTTTCCCGATGTGAAGTGTCAAAATAATAACTGTGAATTTGCTCGCAACAAGTTAAGATGCATTACTATTTGCTATATTAATTCTCAATCTCAATGTTATAATTACATTATCTAAGCTTATTAGCTGCAATTGTTGTGTAGAAGAAAAGCTTAGCCAGATTCCTTTCTTGCAGATTATGTTTTTGTTTTCAGATTGAAAGAAGCAATGATGAAACCCCCTTCGGCATCGGGTTCACTGAAGAACCCAGTGAAGTTCAGACTGTAACCGTCTTGTTCATCTTTCTCTTCCTTTCAATTTTAATATACATACATACATGTGATGGTATAAGAAATGATTTGTTCCTAATGTTTAACACAAGTTATATCTATATTACAGGCCAACAGCCGAGAATCTTGTACCTATCCGTCTCGACATCGAAATTGATGGTAAAAGATTTAAAGATGCTTTTACTTGGAACGCAAGTGGTAAGCTTTTATCTATTTGGTTTTTAACATTTATGTTATACAGCAAATGATTTCATGCTCCTGCATTGTACCCTACTAAGCAGTTAGCTGTTTTCTTGTAACCATTATTTGATGCTTTTAGTTAGTTCCCGATCAAGGTTCAAATCTTTTATTCTAAATGTTGAATGTTATCACAGCTCACTTGTACTGTCCAAATGAAAATTTTGGTTTCTGATAACAATGATAAGAAATAATTAATGAACAAATTTTGTGAACAAGTTGGGTAAACATGCTAGTTCCAGGTAAGGGATACAAAACTAGTGACTTTTTCATTTGGGAGGTGCTATGATATTGAAGGCAATATCTGGAAAATAGTTGGCAAACAATGGAATTCGAGTCCATGGCTTTTTATTTTTATTTTTAGACACTAATAACTATTTCCAGGTGACTTTACAGTGCTCTGAAGACTTCACAGGAAAAGTTAGCAACATAAAGGATGCTCTGGTGTGTTAAAAATTGGATCTAGGGTGCTTGATCCTTGAAAATGGCTTTATAACTGATGACCTCTGCTGAGTGCTATCTTGAAAAACCAAGAGTAATGTTATAGGGCTTATGTTCTGGAGAAAGATAGCTTGAAACCACTGCAAACTCTGATATTTGATAACTTTTGTACTAAATTGCTTTTTCCGATGTGATGCTTTGTATACAAAGCCATAGATATATTGTCTAGATAGTGAATGGTTCTGTTGATCACTTTTAGAGAAGGAAAAATTGTAGTTTACTTAATATCACCTTGAACTGACCGAGCTGCTGCCCCTCTTTGAACTTCTTAATTACAGATCCTGACTCAGAGGTGGTGGTGTTTGCGAGGAGAACTGTGAAAGATTTGAAATTTCCTACTGCTTTTGTCACTCAGATTGCTCAATCCATCCAGGTAATTTATAAGAAGTCTTAAATCGGAACATGTTATATGCACCATTCCGTCATCTTTCTTCCTGCTTAATAGGATAATTAGCGATTGATTTTTTTTGTGTGTGTGTGTGTGGGGGGGGGTGATTAGATCTATAATGCGAGTTGTTAATTTTCTTTTGAAGGTTACTTAATTTCTACTCTTGTCCTTGCTGGTTCAAATCAACCAGCCTTCTTATAAGTCTTGTAGCCTCTGGCCTGAGCTTTTGTCTTTTTTTTGAGATCACTGATAGTCTCTGTTCTGGAATGCTCTTCGTTTCTTCTTAGAGTTTTATTTATACATGCTGAAATCAAGATTCTCCTTCCTCTCCCCACGTGCACAAATTTTGACAATCTTCAATTCTTCATTCTTCAGTATCAACAAGCAATTTCTAGTCCAAATAATGTCATCACCTTCCTGAGAGTTTCTCTTGCATAGAGCTTTTTAAAAAAAAGATTTTCTTGTATTGAAAGAACCCTAGGTGATTCTTTCTACCTGCCTAAGCTTTTGCTGATATTGATACCAACACCTGTGCTGGTGTGAGGTAATAGGTACCTGCGGAATAGTAAGGCGCGCTCGAGCTCGCCTGGACCACATTGTCATAAAAAAAGATCATATTTTGTAGTTGATATTCTTATCCGAAATCTAAAATCCATCACATTGTATACATAACATCGTGAACCTTGAAAGTTGTGAAAAGACCTAGAGCCTCTATTGCTAGACATGAAGGAATCTGACTTTTAGTGATGACGTCTATGAAGCGAAACATTTGCGTTGCTGGGAAGGCAATGTCATTTTGATGGGAACCAACATATACAGATCTATCATTGTCGTCAAACTGGTGCCATTTGATAATTCACCAAATGTGCGCAAGGGTAGATAGCATATAAGTATGGAGAAAAACTCAAACTGCTCATTTTTGTAACTTCAAAGTCATATGGAGGATTTTTTTTATTTTTTTTTCAATTCTTTGGATTTCCTTTTAGAGGCGGGAAATATTATTCCTCCCTTTGAGATGTTTGTAAGTTGCTGTAGAAGAAGCTAATCTTGATCTGATTTACAAAGCGAATAAGGGAAATCTCCGATATTGAGATCATGATGCATGCATTTTTGGAAAGGGCTGATAATTTGAGATGCATCAATGTTGTTGGATTAATCCTAAACAAAAATTGATGAAAGTGATTGAGAGCCTAGCAAGCTTGCTTCACAGTAGGCCAAACATTTTTGTATAAAAAGCCAGATTGAAATTGTCAGAGCCCTGGAACCTTGATTTATATACGTAGCCTCATTCGTTGGGAAGCCCGGGAGGGCATTGAAGCGATCTCCTTGCTTCCTCTGGTAGTGCTATGAAATACTTGATAGACACTCAAATTTTCCTATGTGATCACTTCTCTCCTTTTATTACATTGCTAATCACTCTCAACGTATCTATGTTACTGTAACTATTCTTTTTTTAGAGTCTGGAACTTTGATTATATGCTCATTCTCCTTCTTTGGAAAAGGCATTCGAATTGATCTCCTTCTTACTCTAGTAGTGCTATGAAATACTTGATAGACACTCAAAATTTCCTATGTGATCACTTCTCTCCTTTAATTACATTACTAATCACTCTTAACGTATCTATGTTACTGTACCTATTCTTTTTTTAGAGTCTGGAACTTTGATTATATGCTCATTCTCCTTCTTTGGAAAAGGCATTCGAATTGATCTCCTTCTTACTCTAGTAGTACTATTAAGTATTTGATAGACACTCAAAATTTCCTATGTGACCACTTCTGGCTCCTAAATTACATTGCTAATCACTTCTAATCCATCGAAGGAGAACTGGGGCTCACCAATGCTGGAAGTAATGGCTGCTACTGGTTCGTCTCCATAGCCAACTCTAAATCTGTAAAACATGATAATGAGGGTGAGTCTACCATTCCAGTGAGTAAATAGCCATCCATAACTGTTGGTACAAGAAAAAAAATTAAACGAAAAGAAAAGTAGTGGCCACTGTTGTATCTGATTATGCATATTCCTAAACTTAAATTGAATGTGACGATGTAATGATCCGCTTGATGTCATATTGGCCTTTTTTCGATTATAAATATTTGGTTTGGGGAGGGGGTTGTTTTGTTTGTTCTAAGATTGGACAAACCCTATCACAACACTTTGTGAGGGAATATAGGCTTTTATCCTGTTTCACTTTGATCTATTAGTGTTTCTTGAATGAAAGTTTACAAGTTCAATTCTTGTAGCATTTTGATGCAATCTATTCTTCACTTTCACAGCATTACTTGAGTGCCCATGTAATGCTTGACTTTACCAACGCATTTGAGCTAATTCGTATGAAAAATGTGTAGCTAATTGGTGAGTAACTGGCGGCTGACTTCCTTATTCAGGTTAAACGCCATTATTCAGTTGTTCACCCTTCCCTCCCTAGTTCTTTTGTATGCAGTCCAGTGGAGTTACCCACAAACCACAACTTGTGGCCAGAAGTACTCTACAACACCAATGTATGGAATAAAACCATCAAATTCCTTCCAAATTCTTAAACTAAGTGCATATATCTCAACCTTAGGTGGCACCAAGTACCCACCATCACCACGAGCATAGATCATCCTTAGTCCTCACAACCTTGTAATCTCTCGTTTTAATTGCAAAGCCAAATCCAAAGAAAGACATATAAGTCCCTAAGTTGTCACAACAAAGAGGAGGCTTTGGGAGGGTGAGACATCTGCCTACCATAGAAACGCAGTTCGTAGGGAAGAACAAGGTGTTCACACATGTGGAGATAGCCTTACATACCATAGTGATGAAACTGAATGAAGAACCTTGGAATATAAACCCTAGCCTTGATGTTTCTTGATGTTCTTGAGCGTAGGAATTTAGGACTAAATGAGAGGGTTTAATTATGAAAACTGATTTCCTACACGTTTAGGGCCATTTAGATAACTCCCCAAAGGTTTTTAGG
>JAJONR010007427.1:0-47684 GCA_029582245.1 Solanum etuberosum
CTCCCAAAATATACTAGCTCATATGTTTAAAAACATAACTTATTTCTGTGGTTTGAGATAATTGCTCAAAAACTTAGCTCAAAGGCTCTCTTGGAAATCAAAGTTTCCTCTCTTGCTTAATTGTGAAAGCATTTACTCTTGACTGAAAAACTAGCTCAAAGGCTCTGTTGGAAATCAAAGTTTCCTTTCTTGTTTAAATGTGAAAACATTTTACTCTTTGGGGAATACATAGTCCCAATATACTCTTTTGAAGAAATGAACTTCAAGCTTTACTCTTTACTCAACTCAAAACTCAAGTCTTAAAACAAAGTTAAAACGTTTGTGAAAGACTTTTGGAAAACTCTTTGAACTCATCTTGACTTGACTCTTAACTTTCCTTGAATTGAATTATGGATTCAAGGCTCATGATCTCATGTTTATGGATGATTTCATGATGTTTAGACGTACCTTAGAGTGTAGAAATCAACTAGAAAACTTAGGTACGTTGCTAGGGAACTCATACGGAAAGAAGTGGGAAAGGGTGGGAAACCTGGCGTTCCTGGCACTCTGAGCGACGTGGGAAGCCAGAGCTGAAAATTGAGAAACAGGGTTGAGGCGCTCTGGTTGGCGCAGCGCCCTAGAGCCCAAATTTCAGATCCACAGGTGGGGTGCTCTGGCTGGGGCGGCGACCCAGGCCCCTGCCCAAAAAGTTCCAACTTTTCTTGCTCGTTTTTCAACTCTAAACCCTCTAGATTCACTTGGTTCTTTCCCCAAACACTTAGATTCGAATACCTTACCAATATATGTAAGAATCTACTCAAAACAACGCTTAATTTCATGAATCAAACTCAAGAAATTCTCAACGACTTCAACAATCAAGAACCCAATAGAAACTTCAAACAAATCCATCAAGAACTCAATTTCTAAACCTTCAAGAATCTAAATTCGCTGAAACAAATCATGATTGGCGCGTGGGTGAACTAACCCAATGCTATGTGATCTCACATACTTCGTAGGGATCACCCGTTGACGAAATCCAAAAGCCTAGCTTCAAGAACTTGACGATTCCTTGCCTTTTTTCCTCCTTCCTCCTCTTATTTTCTCCCATCTCAAACCCTAACTCTTTTTAATGAAGCGTAAACTGAACCAAATCAGTTTAGACCCCAACTTAATTACCAAAAATGAAATTAAATAATAAGGTAGTGAAAACACCAAAGTACCCTTCTAAAATCCGGTTTTGACTTTCCTTATCTAGACAGCCCAACTTCAAATGAGCATATTTCCCTCATACAAACTCGAAAATGGCCAAACTCAATGGCGTTGAAAAGATAATTCAAAGATCTTTTCTACGGTATCTGGTAGCACACCCAACTCATCCTGAGCTAAGAGTTATGGTCATTTGAAATTGACCCAAAACTTAAACTTAGCTTAACTTTGTCAAACTTTCCAAATTTGATTATTTCCAAAAATGGTTTCTTTCTAATTCTTGTTCTTTCTAGTTCTTTCGAATAGCGGGGTGTTACAGTCTTGATGTTTCTTGAAGTTCTTGAGCATAGAATTTTAGGAGTGAATGAGAGGATTTTTTATGAAAAAAACTGATTTTCTACTCGTTCAGGGCTATTTAGATGACTCCCTGATGATTTTTAGGACAAAAATACCCTTAAAAAATAAATAAAAAGAGCTGGAAGTTGGAATTTTATTCCAGCGGACAGTGAGGTCCGTATTAACTCTGTAACGCGTAGTCATCGTGGAGCTTCTACTAGGTTAGAGCGTCTCTAGTAAATTAGTCATAATTTTTTACTCCAAATTCGGATTGATGCAAACTTGGCGACATTGGAAAGAAGTCTCATAGACTTTTAATTTGATAGGTTATGGGTCACCTAACTTATAATATTCTAAGAGATATTATTGTTTGAAGTTGACCCTTAGATGGACTCATGCAAAAACTTAGTCGATAGAAATGCTTTGAATTTGGCTTGGTGTTAGAGGTCACTTATGACCCTAAATCACTTTTGATACCCTTTCTACATTTGGTAAAGAACCTTAAAATACATGAACAAGTAGGTCATCACCCAGTTCAAATTTATATACTTACGACGAACGATTCAGATTCTAAGAGTAGAGTTGTGAGGTGTTACAAAACAAGCCAACACAAATAAAAAAAATGGAATTGACACAAAATAGTAAATTGAGTAAATAGAATAAGCATGAGTTTTGGTGTCGATAGTTGGCAGCGTCACTGCATAAGCTTGATCTTATTGACATTATTCATAACAATGAAATCACGTAGCTTAGTTTAAGAACACAAAGTAAGGGTATAATATAATGTTGGTAAATTAGTAAATTCAAATGACTTATCATGAGAAGATAGATAAGTCATATAATTAAACAATATACTTTACTACCATATACAGTAAAACCCTACAAATTAATACTCGGTTAATTATTAATTTCTCTAAGATAATAATTTATTTCGATCCCGACTTGGGCCAATGGAAAAAATCACTCATTTCGATAAGATAATATATTTTTAGAAGACCCCTATATAAATATATGGTCTCACTAATATTATAAATTAATAATTCTTTAAAAGTACAAATATATCTAAGACAATATAGTTAAATATGATTCTATTATATTCTGTTTTTTTGTTAAAATTTAAATCTAGTTGAAGTTCATCTCTAATTTTTCTTATTGCATCCAAAAGTTTCAATATTGTCTTTTCTAATTGCACCATAAAATTGTGAAAAGTTCTAGATGTGATAAGTGTTTCATTACGCGTAAATGGTTCCAAATGTATAAGTGACGTGTAAATTTATGTTATCACATTTCCTTAATTTCATCCCTAAACAATTTTTTTCTGTGTCGAAACACTCTTTAAATTAATAAATATTAATTTATCGATTAAATAATACCTCTACAAAATGATAATATTTCATGATCCCGCCTATATTAATTTATCGAGGTTTTACTGTATATTATTATTATATTATTATCTATATTTCAAATATTACGTATCTTATCACTAATTAAGAGTTCCATACGTATCTTACACCTATATACATGTATTTTTGCTATCAGATACATAAAAATAGAGAAGGGGGCGAGCGAAATTAATATATACTTCAGATACATGTAAATCACACTAGATACACTCTAAATACATGTAGCTGGCCGGTGTATGTAGTGAAATGACTTTTGCATATTCCCCTTCGGGAACTTTGGGGGAAAAAAATTATTGACAAGACAAGTTATTTTTGGTAATTATCTAGAATTAAATAAAAGTAGATCCAATATCTTGCAAATCTCCATCAAAATACTAGTAAATAGAAGGAAAAAAAACTTGCAGAGGATAATGATCCCTCAGCTTTGCACCTTAATCATATTGATCATCTCCTTAATCTGAATTGAACGAACTTAAAAGTACAATTATTTAAGGTGATTTTAGTGTCCGGTGATGCCTAGGATAGTATAAAGGATAGACATTGCTAATTTGGGGATTTCGATTGAAAATATTATTAAAGACATTAAATAGATACGTTAGTTTGGTTCGATTAAAATACACGCAATTCAGCTCCAGAAAAAATTTATTTTCCATCAATGGTCCTTGGGCTCCACCTTATAATTCAAGCTCATCAACCAAATATCGTAATACCAAATGCAATGCATAACAAAAACATCACAATAAACATGTAATTATGTTGCCTTTTGGGACCCTCAAAACCCCCTCTCAATTATTCAATAATAAAAAGTAATAGAACATTATTGGACACATATATAATGAAAAAATTATTCCTACACAGTTTTATTTATATCTATCGTAAATCAAATTAGTATCTTAAATTTTATATTTAATATTTTCACATATAATGAAACAAAAAGTTATTGGTACGTCTTATAAGTTAACTAAATGTTTGTTAGAAGCACATTAGAAATTAAGATTTGTATTATGACAAGTTGAAGTAAGATTAAATATATTGAAATCATAGTCAAAACTCTACTCTCTTTATTTTATTAAGATTCAATACAAAAAGTTGTTGCCTTCCCTCTATATTAATCGTCAACATTATTAAAATTATTCATCTGAGTGACGTGTAAAAAAGGAAATGTGATAACATAAATATAGACGTAGTAATATATCATTAATATAACACTAACAAATGAGAACACAACATCTAACATTGTGCTACCAAATTCCAAATTTCATGGAATTAACTAATACTTCTGTTTAATTAATTAAACAACAACTAAATCAACTTCTTCGTCATCATCATATCATCAATTAATTAATTAATTAAAAGTCCTTAAGTAATTTTCGGACTTGTTCCAATGTAACAAAGAGCACAATAGTAAATGGTCCTTGCCTTGAAATTGTAGGAATAAATCCTTTATACAAGGCCATTGGCCCCTCAGCTTTAATTGTCTTCATTGCACAATCAAGTGCCCCATTGTAAGGTGGAGCCGCTCCAGGCTCCACCTTCATGTTCATAACTCGAGTCTTGATCACATCCACCGGATTTGTCACTACTGCCGCCACAAAACCCGCAGCAAAACTCGCCGTCACGTGGGTTCCGAGTCCGTCTTTCATCAAACCCTTCCCTAAAATCATTTCCTTAAACTCATCGTAAGACGCAAGCTGCGAGGCCGTCACCAGCATGGCGCGGTTCACAGTAAGGGACGAACCGCGCCACAGGCTAGTAACGCCCTCGTTCTTGCTCATTTGGGTTATTGCATCCACCACGCTCTTGTAATTCCGCCGCTGCCCGGCTGGTAGCCGGCCGTCGGCCTGCATCCGTACCATTGCCACGTCAGCAGGGTTGCCGACGGCTGCCCCAATTCCGCCGGCGATCAGTCCGGCGACAATTTTTTTCCCCAAAGGCATGTTCTTCGTATTCGGGTCGGTCCATTTTTTCTTCAACATATCGTATAATCCCATTCGGGTCGTCGAATAAAGGGTTTGCCGGAGGACGGTGGCGGATATGCCGGAAAAAAGAGCGGCGACGCCTTCTTGCTGGACGATCCGTACACCGACGGCAACGGGCCCCACACGAGGAGCAACTAGTACATGGGCATTAGTTGTGTGATTGGGAGGATGAAAAGCAAGAGCAGGGCGAAGCGTTTGAGCAGACGCTTCGCCCTGAAGCTGCATACGTACCTTGATGAGATCAAGTGGATGTGTACTACATCCAGCAATAATAGAAGCAATGCCTCCTTCAACAAAACCTTTAACACCCATATTAATCAAGATCTACTCTAAACAAAAACAAAAAAAAAAATTGATGAAAAATGAAAAAAATAAATATAAAGGGGATCAAGATCTTGATTTTTTTTATTTTTTTTTGAGTTATAAGGAAAAATTATGACCAATTGAAATTAGAGGATATTTCACTAGAAACCAGGAGATGAGAGTGAATGGAAAATGCTATAGATGCAAAGTGTGGGATATTGGATCTCTGAGACATATGCTAGAGAGAAATGAATTTGGTTGGGTGAGAGAAAGAAGGGGAAAAAGGGAATTTATAGGGAAAAGTAATAGAGAGAGAAAAAGGAAATAGCACCGAGTTGAATGAAGTTGTTGAGAATCGTGATTCGTGAGATGGTCTCATGTTGAAATTTCAGTGGAGAGTGATTCTTTCTATCTGTTCTATCTTTGATAGACAGTATTATTTGATAGCTATTATTGATAGTAGTTAATAGATGTTTCGTAAAATTAACTTAGGTATAAAAAAACTGATTCGAATAATACGATAATTGAAAAATCAAAAGAAAGGAAATGGAAATTACACTTTCGAAGTAGGCGTGATTTCTGTTTCTAAAATAATGTAGTATAGCATTTGGAGTTGGGATTTACAGCTAAGGTTAAATTTGTTAATTTTGTTTTGTTTCAACCAATATTTATACGGATGTGGGTCCCCAACTATCAAATTATTGGAACCAATGAAAAATTGAATTAATTAATTAATTACGCACAATTTAAATAAGTTCTACTCCATCGTTTTATTTATCTTATTTTGACTTAATATGAAATTCTAAGAAGATAAATAACTTTTTTGAATTTTATAATCTTAAACATGTCATATATAATGGAGGGGCCAACATTTTTATTACAAAAATTTAAAATATGAATAATTTAGAATGAAGCCCCAAGCCTCTTATCATATAGAAATATAAAATTAAAGAGTTGCTAAAAAGGAGAACAGACAAACAAAGAAATATAATAAAAATAAATTGAAATGTAAAACGTATTTTACTTATTTTTTTATTCTCAATTTATATAACATATTATTTTATGAAACTTTTTCATAATCTTAATAAGCTAATATCTTATTCATGACATCTTTAGATTTTATTTTTTAACGTAATTCTATAAATAAAGATATCGAAAATCAATTCGGTTACCTTCAAGAAAATGAGACTCATTTTTTTGTCTCCTTATTTACGTGTTACATGTTTTGACGTTTTAAGAAGCTTCATTTATTCTTCTTTTCACTAAAAAAAAGAAAAAAAAAAGAATAGTACATTTAAAAAATGTCTTATAAGAAAAGCAAGGGAATCCAACAAATTAAAGATGCTGACAAGCTCTGACTCACTTGAAGATTTTTACAAAATAAAAAATATATTTGTAAAAAAATGACAGAAAGGTGAAAAGAAGAATCATAAAATTATTATTTAAGAAAAGTGCACATGTCTGCAATTTATAATGAGTATATATAATTATACATACATTATATATTCATTGTTGGATAAAATTAACGATGATTTATTATTTTTAACTATCAAATTTATCTGTTGCTAATTAATATTTTTTTTTAATAGTGACTATTATTGGACAGTATTTGTTGTCACTGTAATTTGTAACTTTGAAAACTAATTATTTGGTTTAATGTATAACATTGTTTCCGAGTAAATATTTTCTATAATAATAATAACAATATACTCAATGTAATTATGCAAGTATGGTTCGAAAATAGTAGGACATACACCGATTTTATTTCTATTTTTGTGGGGAGTATAAAGAGAGGTTGTTTTCGATAGATTCTAGACTCAAAATAAAAAATTCTGAAGCAGGATTATAAGAATAATATGTCAGAAAAATAACAAGATACGGAGCATCATATGAGATAATAGGTAGTAATATACATTGAAAAATAAGAAACTACACGAGTATTATATAGATCCCTACCTCTCCCATATAAAGTACGATCGGATACTAAACAACCTTCTATCATAATCCTCGGCCTCTAAATCTTTCTATTTAGTGTCATATTCTCAATACGCTAAAGTCATATCACCATCTTATTTAATTACATCCTCCCAATCATTTTTGGCCTACCTCAATCTTACCTCTCTCGATATACTTGTTACCGTCAATATCTTACACCTTCTTATTGGCACATTGGCACATCTCTATTTTCACATGTCCGAACTATTTTATGTAATAACTAGCTATTGAAAAATGTATATGTTGATCACATATGGAATTATGACCAAATTAGTTGCTGAAAATTCCTGGCAGTAACTAGGTAGGTGCCTGCTGTCTAGCTATCACCTAATTAAATTACCACAACTTGCACAATCTGAATTGACACATACATTTATATCAACTTGATTCCAATTTAATTATGAAACGAAGCTTAGGACACATGCAAGGAAAAACTCAACTCAACTTGACTGCAAATGGGACTTCATCTACACTTTTGAAGACTTTGCTTAATTTGTGTAATCAAAATTGACTAATAACAATTATGTGCCTTATCACATACTACTAATTGTTACTAGCAAAACAATCCTTTAAAAATAGTCAAAGCTATAATGGTAAAGTATTCTTTAATCTAATTTATATATTACGAGTTGGAACTGTGGAAGCAACCATTAATACTAAATTGTTTACGTCACACCACTAGTCACAAGAGGGGTGTCGACCGACACTCTTTCGTCGGAATATTTACTATGTAGCTAGATAAAAAAAAAATCATGTATATATTACATATTGACATTTCTTGGCTTCCAGTCAATTTTATTTCTTTATATTTTAACACCCCATAATCGAAATTCTGGCTCCTCGGACCACTTGAGGTGCGGCGCTTCGGTGAATCCTGGATAAACATGAGATGCTTTATGTACATCGAGCTGTCTTTCTGGTTAGTTTTTTAATTAAGGATTTTTTGAATTCTTGAAGTAATCAATATGAACCAGTAGATCTTAATCTTCTTCATCAAAATAGTTAGATTAGATTATACTCTAGTAATCCATAGTAGAGATCACTTTGACTTAATCAAAGTCAATTTAAGTGGTCCAATTGATACTCCATTTGAGAGATATCATTGAATGTTAAGAACTTAATAGCTTTAGAAATGACTTTTAACTTTTATGGATATTCTTTTACTTATATTTTCAAACTCACGTAAAAATAAACAAAACATTGAGACAAAAAGAACAATTTGATTACTATGATTCACATTTTTTTATTACCCAAATATAACCGTCTAAACTTTAATGAGTTTTAGTTAGTGGACATGATCTCATTATTACAATTAAAATAATTGGTTGAACATGATGAAAATGCCAATTATCGATAAAAATGTATTATTGACTATGAAAACAAGAAAAAAAAAATTGGAGTCAAAAAGTGCCACTTGAAAATGGTATAAGGGCAAGTTTGACAATTAGGAAGCCTAGTTAAGACTTAAGAATTGTTCTGTTAAACGTCACTTTATAAATTTATTGGGTCATGTATTAGGGGCCAAATAGTAACGATTGACTTGGTCTCCATTTTTGTGACCTTTTCTATTATACCAAAAAAAAAAAAAAATTGATAATTTTAGAAATACTTTTTTATTTCACAAAATAAATTTTGATACTCTCCCGATCTGCTACATGACATAACAAGTGGTCTCAAACTCTTGTAGAAGCATGTGACTCTTTAAAAAAAAGACAAGTGTTGAAACACCCCTAAACTTGGCGAGAACTTAGAGCTGTAATAATTCGTGACGAGTTTAGGAGTGTTCTCAATAACTTCTTTTTTTTTTATGACAAGGGAAACCCCCGCTGCCCTTTGGGTGCGCACAAGATAAAAAACTCGCTCCTATGCAATAAGCTCGCAAGCATCGAGCTCTCGACCCAGAAGGCAAAACCCCTTGCTTTCGCTAGAAAGGAGTTTCGAACTTGAGATCTCCAACATGGAAGCTCCAAGTCCAAACCACTAGGTCAATCCTCTCAAATAAATAACTTTTACCTCCAAAAGGTATTATAACAATTTAATCCTCTTATTAACTATGTGTGTCAAGTCAAATATGAACAAATAAAAATGTACAGACCGAATAAATGAAGAAAAGAAAAGCATAAATAGAATTATTATAGAAAAGAAAGCATAAATAGATGAACAATTGCCTAGAAGCTGAAAAAACCGGACCGAGTCACCGAGTCACCGCGTCTTTTAAAAAAAAAAAAGAAACGTCGCCTGAGAGATTCGAACTCTCGCGGGGAAACCCCATGTACTTAGCAGGCACACGCCTTAACCACTCGGCCAAAGCGACTAATTTGTTATAAGATCAATTTTATAAGTTATAACAGGTAATTTTGGTTTATAATATAATACTATTACTATTTGAATTATAATGAAAATATTGAAATGTAACAAGTAACTAAGATGGAGATACGAATGGAGGTGGGAAGCTTAGATTCTAGAAGAAGTGAGGAACATTCATTTTCTTCGTAATATGCATAAACCCTTCTTTCAAACTCATTCTCCCTTTTAACCAAATGCTAATTGGGCCAGAATCCCAAATAAAACACTCTAACATTTTACTTAGCCCAATCTCATTCACCACTTCTAACCCATAGACCTTTATTGAGCTAGACTTGGTTCACAACATTCAATGCCATGAAGGAGAGGGCTCTCCACCAACTACCTAAACTGCTCCACCTTTAAAGGTCTCAGGTTAGAGCTCTTCTGGTGTATGAATTATTTTTTTGTGGGGCACCTCGAGTGGACTCTATGCGACACAAATCCAAATTAGTCGAATTCCATTAATATAGATATCAGACACAAAAATTATAAATGTGTGATGGCATATAGGAAAGTTGAATTCTTAAACAAGTCTTGTGATCATAATGTAAGTTTGATATTAATGTCTACTTTAATTATATGTTAAAATTCAAAAAAATGATTTCATAAAGGAAGATGACATAAAATCGAATCTGCTAAGAAAATAATACATATGTGAGCCATTTTCTTTCCCTGTATTTTCACTTCTTTGAGCCATGCCTCACCCTCCATTTTCTCGGTATGGCTTTCACTCGATCTCTCACTCTGTAATTTTTCTCGAGCCTTGGTGGTGTCTGTCGTAGTATTAACCTTATTCTTGTAGTTTTTTTTATTTTGATATCTATCATCATTTGTTGTTTATTGTGTTTCGATTATCACACTTTTTTGTTGTTGTTAATGTACTTTTCCTGAATGCTCTACACTGTTTTTCTTATTAGCTGCTTTGTTTTCTATCGTTTTTCCTTTTCATAACTACTTTGATTTGCTGCAATTGAGGCAAGGATCCTTCAAAAACATTCTACCCTCTTCTGACCCCACTTATGAGATTACATCGGGTATGTTCTTTTTCATAACATAATATTGAGTATTGTTATGAAACAAGTATAAAAGGAATAGAATAAATACTGAGGATTGCTTCACTTAAGTAGAACAAAAAGAAGGAATTGATGAAAAAACAAAAGGGGAGCTATTGATGAAGGGGAAAATCACTTATACCTCTATTTGTCATTCTTGTAATATTCCTATATTGATTATTGAGTTTCATTTTTCAAATACATGTTACAAGGTCTTTTCTCAAATAACAGTGGCTTCAGGATCAACTTGTGGAGAGTCGAGTGTTCTACTAGGTACATAATACAAGTTATCTGCCTATTTGGTTATTTATTTTCCCCCGTAGCTTTGATATACTTGTCCTTGAGCCGAGGGTGTATCAAAAACAACCTCTCCACCTCCAAAAGTAGGGTTAAGATCTACATACACACTATGCTCTACAGACCTCACTTGTGAAATTACACTAAATATGTTGGTGTTGCTTCAAAAGAGTATAACCGCTACATACCCGGAGTATTGAAAGAGCTTTTGAATTTATAGAAAATTCTACAGCCTAGCACTAGTTGGGTAGCTGCGATTTTGTTGTTATGCTAATAACAAACACAACTTATCCTAATAACTCATCTAAGCAAATTATAAGTTGATAATTTCTATGCATAAACACATTCATCAAATGCGATTTATAAGCAAATTTGAAATCTTCAAGGAAATACAATTTAACATAATATATTACGTCACATATCCCAATTTATTATATCAGATGAAATTCATACAATTTTGCTAAATCACATATAAATTTTCTTAAATACTTTTTTTTGGCTTCATCCCAATCACATCCTTTATGTTTAATATGTGTATAACAAGTGTATAATATCTATATCGATTAGGAAAAAAAATAGTGAGTCGGACAGACTTTTTACGTAAAATCCCCTTTTATACTATGATACAATCTATCTAGACGTTATATTCATCAAAATAATATAATATTACAACACATTATGATATGATATATTACGAAACAACATGTAACAACCATCGAGAGTGTTAGAGGATACATTTGAATCTTTTTCTAAGATAATTCTCTCTTTTTTGCTTGTTTATTTTTCTTATTATTCATTGTTTTATTTATGACCAATGTATGTCACATTGAGAGAGAGAGAGAGAGAGAGAGAAGGGCCCTACACTCAATTTTTGGGGCGAAATGAGCTCTCAACCTTCAACTCATAATTAATTATATATATCATATTCTCATTGAAGTTACCAACAAGAAATCTTGAGTTTATTTTGTTCAATTTTTGAGTTGTTTTTTTCTCCTAACTTGAAATCATTCCTCTTTATAAGATATTGTTGTTTTTTATGGAAAAAGAGGAAGAATCAAGATGAAATTTTGAGTTTTTTTTTTGTTTTCATTTTTTTTTTTTCAATTTGAAACTTTTCCTCTTCTTAAGATATTTAGAGGAAGGATCAAGAATTGACAAGATGAAATTTTGAGTTTTAATTATTTTTATATTTTTTTTTTGAAAAAAATATCTCTTCCGCTTGATAATATATTGTGGAAAAGAGGAAGTATCAAGAAATAACAAGATGTTACAAAGAGCAGCAAGTAATGCATATTCATGGTGGGCAGCTAGCCACATTAGGACCAAGCAATCCAAATGGCTTGAACAAAGCCTTCAAGGTACAAAACATTTACATGAAAAAGTTTTTGATCAACATTAAGAAAAAGGAATATTTTTTAAAAAAAAACATAGAAGATATGTGATGTTAAATATATTCTATAGCATGTGTCAGTCAAGATTCATATAGTCGATCCCAAATTGTTTGTGATTAAGGTGGTAGTTGTTATTATTGTCTAAGTCATAGCATTTTGTGACGAATACAAAGGTGCAACACAATACAAAATAGGGTTCAGACCAGAGTCACTTGATACTTATGTCACTCAAAATTTATATAGCTGACCCTAACTTGTTTGTTATTAAGGTGGTAGTTGTTTTTGTCTAAGTTATAGCATTTTGTGACGAATACAAAGCGGCAACACAATACAAAATAGGGTTTAGAGCAGAGTCAGTTGGTACTTATGTTATGTTGGTGAGGGGGTAACAAGTAACTAATAGAATAGTTTATATGCGCGCAAGGTGACTCGAACACCAACATTATTGGGAAAATAGTATAAATAAAGTACAAAAGGTCAAATAGTCATATATGTATCTTGAAATTATGTTTTACAACACTTGCTCTCTTCTTCTAAAAATGATCATTAGATTGTACATTCTTATGCTTATATATAGTTTGTTATGTTATCTCTTTGCTAAAATAGATATGCAAGAGAAGGTGGAGAGTGTGGTTAAGCTCATTGAAGAGGATGGAGATTCATTTGCTAAAAGAGCAGAAATGTACTACAAGAAAAGGCCAGAGCTGATAAACTTTGTGGAAGAATCATATCGTGCTTATCGATCTTTAGCTGAACGATATGATCATTTATCGAAGGAATTGCAGGCTGCCAACAACACCATCGCTGCTGTTTTCCCCGAACAAATTCAACTAGCAATGGAAGAGGAGGACGAATATGGCGCCCCTAGAACTCCACAAATTCCCACTTCAAGCGGATCAAACGTTCCTAAGGTTCCAAAAGCTCCAATAAAACAGTTGAAAGGACTTATAACATCAGCTTCAAAGAAGTTGCAAGGCAAGAAATCATCTAAACAGATAGATGCAAGTAAAAATGTTCCAAAATCAGGGTTGCAAAAGAACGAAGCTCTTGATGAAATCGATAAGCTTCAAAAAGATATCTTAGCTTTGCAGACTGTGAAAGAGTTTGTGAAGAGTTCTTATGAATCTGGTCTTTCAAAGTATAAGGGAATTGAAAGTCAAATCATGGAAAAACAACAAAAGATATGTAAACTAGAGGATGAATTTGGCGAGGGACGTGTAATTGATGATAATGATGCGCGTACATTGATGGCTGAAGCAGCACTAAAAACATGTCAAGAAACCTTAGCTCAGCTCCAGAAGAAACAAGATAGATCAACAAGAGACACGGTTAAAGAATTCGAAAAAATTGAAGATGTTAGTAAGAAACTAAAGTCTTTCAAGCATAAGCACCTTGGTGATCAAGTTGATGAGACAAAGAAAGATAATGCAGCTAAAGAAGCAGCTGAATCTCAGAGCTTAAGTCAAGAATTGAGCAAAGAGATTGAGTCATTGCAGGATAAGATTAAGGAGCAATTTGATACGAGCTCGATGTCATCACTAACGGTGACAAAACTAGCAGAGAAAATCGATGAGCTTGTGAGTGAAATAGTTAGCCTGGAAACAGCAGTTTCAGCTCAAACTGTTCTAATCGACAGAGTGAGATCAGAAGGCGATGACCTCCAATCACAAATTCATGATTTGGAAGACGATAAGGAACCGTTGACAGACGATGACAGTAAACAGAATCTCAAAATCAGTGTGATGGATATGGAGGACAAGTTGCATTGTATCCAAAACCTTAACAAAGATGTTGAATATCAAAACAGTAGCTTTCAGACTTACTTTACCACAGCTCGTACGAGTCTCAACTGTTTAGCTGAGAAATTGAGTAGTGTGAAACCGGATGAGGAGGTCCAAGACGAAGAGGAATCCGTTGTTATAGTCAAGTCTCAAGAAGAGCCAAGAAAACAACAAGTTCATCAAAATGCAAGTGAAGTTATCTCGAAAACAGAACATCAAGAAGTTAGAAAAGAAGAATCTTCACTCAAAATTGTTAGTAATAAAGAAGGGGAAGTTATAGAAACCACAAAAAGTCCTTCCAATTCCAAACTTTTGGAACCAACACAAGTTGAAAATAAGGTACTATCACACAAAGATGAGGAGAAAGGCGACGAGCCTAACTGGCAGGAGCTGTTGTCAAGTCGGTTAGAGGACAGGGAAAAGACACTCTTAGAAGAATATACGACAGTTCTAAGGAATTATAAGGATGTCAAGAAGAAGCTAAGTGACAAGGAGAAGAAAGATAGGGACACCGAATTCGAGGTCACATTGCAAATGAGAGAGCTTAAAACTGCAATTGCAAAGAGAGACGAAGAGATCAACAGTCTACGAGGGAAATTAAACGTTCTTCAAGGAGATAATATTGCTGAAAGCAAAGCACTGGAGTCAGAGAAACAAGCAGCATCCGATCCTTCAGATGATCAAAGCTTAAAAAAATCCGAGGACGTGGCTGAGACAGAGGACAAAGATAACCATAACGATCAAGATAATACTATGATCGATGAACATACATCTCGTTCACCCTTTGAGGAGAAGTTCCGGCTGGAAATTGACGCAATACTAGACGAAAACTTGGAGTTCTGGTTAAGATTCAGCTCTACATTTCATCAAGTCCAAAAATTCAAGACAACAGTCCAAGATTTACAGAGTGAAATATCGAAACTAAGAGAGAAAGAAGTCGAAGAGGGCAGTAATACTAATGCAGACATGAAATCAGAAATCAGGCCTATATATAAACACATGAGGGAAATCCAAAATGAGCTAGCAGTATGGTTAAAACAAACCGTCCCTTTGAAAGACGAAATGAAACGTAGGTCCTCTACATTGTGCAGAATTCAAGAGGAGATCACGAAAGCCTTAAAGGACGGAGTTGAAGAAGACGAGATAAGATTCAGTAGTCATCAAGCTGCAAAATTCCAAGGTGAAGTCTTAAACATGAAACAAGAAAACACAAAGGTTAAAAAGGAACTTGAAGCTGGTGTTGATCATATAAATACACTTCAATTAGACGTCGAAAAGACAGTAACAAAGTTAGAGAAAGAGTATGGACTTGCTGGTGGAAATCCACAACAAGTTAATAACTCAGCAAGAGGAGCCATTCCATTAAGATCATTCATATTTGGAACTAAACCGAAAAAGCAAAGGCGTTCGGTCTTTTCCTCCTTCCAAAACAATAGAAAAGCACTCTGGGCTGGTGCACCATTGTAGAATCTTGTTTTTTTCAGGTGTATACACAATGTATCTTCACTTGATGTATTTTTGTTCTTCCTTTTCTTGTTTGTTCAAATTCAGATAAACAATATATCTACTATTTTTATGTCAACACTCATAAAATGCTTATATCGACTACCACTCTCAATGACAATATAAGAGAAGTCATAAGACACATAAATTTCGTAAACAATACAACATTATCCAATTGAAACATTTTTGACATAATATTTCAAATGATAACTTCCACACTCAAATTCTGGACAACTTGTTCATAAGCACCCCTATTTTTCGCGATTCCACATGATTTTCCCTTTCCTACAAATTTTCCATCAACAAAAACTTCAAACTCTCCTGTTATCTCCCAGTGATCAACAAATTTTATCTTCAATCCGTTCTTTTGACATAACTCGTAAAGTTTTGTGACCGGATTAACCTCGAGTTTTTCTGGAGTAATTAGAGGCTGTAACAAATTTTTTACCACCTATCATCAAAATAAACATAGTTTTATTTCATTATTAGAGATCGCGAAGAATAAAGAAATAAAAATTATATAATTTTTTAAAATTAAATTATACCTGCCAAGTTGTATCTAAGCAATTAGAGTCACTATGGATAGCACCAATTAAAGATTCAACTAGGTCTGCAAGAACTTTAGGGGGATCAATGAGACCTAGTGAATGCAATGGGTACTCTAATATAGCTTCTTTGAATTCTTCTACCTGCAAAAAATAAATTTATGTAATGCATTTTGACTGATCGAGCATCAAGTAATAAAGACATATAATATGTTTAAAAATTATCTCAATAATATAATATTTCTAATGTACAAATGAATTGAATCTATTGAAATATACTTACTTGTCCTTTAAGTAAAGGTTTTTTGTGACGTAAGTAGTTATTAAATTATATTTGATGGCGACTCTAGCAAGTTTTTCAGTATCTACATTGGCTGCTCTTAACTTTGTTAGCATCCCAGGAGACAAATCAGGATAATCAAAAAATTGCTTTAATGTTATTAACATATTCAGAATAGAGTCACCTGCATAAGATAAGTTTGAATGAGCACAAAATTCAAGAGATTTTAAAGCGTATGGTCTAAGATTATGCTCTAGATCGACTTGTAATTACCTAACAACTCCAATCTCTCATATGATTCGCAATTTTCTTGAAAGGAAGAGTGAGTAAAAGCTTGATGTAACAAGTCGAGATTCTTAAATTTATATTTAGTTATTTTCTCTAATTCCTCCACTAACTTCCTCTCTTGCTTGTGATCATCATTATCATCGTGTGTCAATTGATTTCTAATATTTTCTTCAGTGAAATGAAGGTTTTGTGATGATGAAATATTAAGAGAGGCAAAATTTTCATATACTTTTTCTTCTTCCATGGTCATATATTAGAACAAGTAATAAGGAGAGAGAATGGAGGTCTCTTAATTTATAGAGTGGATTTATATAAAATAATGATAATAAGAATTAGTAGATTTATTTAGAAAAATAATTATAAGAATTAGTATATTTATATAGAAAAATAATGATAGGAATTAGTAGAAATGAAAACACAAGAAATTTTTTATTTAATTACTTAATTTGAACATCTTAATGGAGTGTAGAATCATAACATTAAGATTTTTTTCTTTTTTTCTAACACTCAATGTAATCTGAATTAATATTTTTAATATGGGGTATAATTTTATGAAATTAATTTTAGAAAAGTTTTTAACAAATAATAGATTTGAGCATTATAAATTTGAATATAATAAATGTCAATAAATAATAGATTTGAATATGACATAGACTAATAATAATGATATAAATTAATAGGAAATAGGAATGTGAACATAAGCAGATTTATTATTACATCGATTAATTTTGATTTCATAAATATAGTTAAGGACTTCATGAATTAATTATTACTCTATTTAATCTATTATTACTTATCATGGTATTCTTTTAACTTGATTCTTAATAAAATTAACTAAAAGAATAAATTTGACTACATTATCCTTATTTGTTTTTTTATCTCAATTATTTTCCTTTCATGTACATGAATCTCTCTCCATGCTTATTAAGGATGAATGTAAAAAATAATAATTAGCTATATCTTAATTTTCTAAAATAACAAATATTTTAAAATACATGTTTAATTAGGAAAAAGTTGAAGTGGATTGGAGTAATACTATAAAATATACGCTATAACAAAATTGTTAAAGATTTGGCTTGGTTATTTAAAAACAATGAATAGAGGTCCATTTATAGGATCAATATAATTAGTGCTGATTAAGTAATAATTGTACTTGATCATTGAAAAGGATAAAGAAATTATTTGAATTCTGTAAAAATAATAATAATAATTGGTCTATCTCAATTTTCATAACATTTTTTTGCTTCTCTAGAATTAAATTATTGTCATCTTTAAAGTTAAATTGAATTATATTGATTCAAATTTAAAATCAAAATTTAGATATTTTAAAATTATATAAAAATATTATAAATTTATACCTTTTTAGGTAAATATGATAAAAAGAATATACCAAAATTTACCTAATTTGATCTATAGATAAAATGAAAATATCACGTAATAGGTCAACTTCGCAGTTTTGATTTATTTTTTCTTTAATTTTCTAATCTTAGGCTGACAGGTCAAATGTTACTGACAACTAAAATTATACTTAACATTCAAATTTTGTCAACTAAGAAAAAAGGAATTGTTGTCAACTAAAATTATTTTCACTGATCTGATAATATAATTCTTGACTTATTCCCTTCAGGATATAATAATTAGACAACGTTGTTTTAACTCAAACAACTATGTATTAGCTGATGAGTCTAAGCTTCGGACACTTTTCTTCGATATAAAATTACTCTCTTTATATAGTAAATAAGTTGAGGATTTATAATATTTTTCTTCCCCTTCCAACTCTTTTTTCACTACACATTCGCCTCACTTTTATCATGGTAATATTTTCTCACACATTTCAACTCATAGAAAAAACACCTTTATATACTTAATATAGAATAAAAAATAGAATGTATAAATACTAATGAGAATTTACGATATGCATAGCTGAAACTAGAAGATCTAAGGAAGCAGATTTATGAACAATTAATGTAGGATAAAAGGAAAATGTCATTGCTTTAAATTCAACAAAATAATATGTTGTACTAATAGCAACTCTATAATATAAAGGAAGCAAGAAAAACAAAATTTTCCCACAAGAGTTTGCAATAATAGTCTCCCAACCCAGCACGGAGCGTTAGTGGAAGTCTAAGTCCGTGACACTGAAGTACCTAATCAACATGCATCTACTACTGCAACTGCTGAAGAAAAGATACTTTACAATATTTTCACCTTCTACATATTTGTTAATCATAGCCAATGCTAACACTTTTTTGCAAAGTCAGAAAGTTAATTTTAATTAGTCTAAACAAATACGCGCTAATCTAATAGGACTGATGAGGCCAGATGAAGATCTCCGCGGGTGGTGGAAGCAATGGCATTGTACCAGAAGTATGATCAGAAGCACCACCGTCGTTGCTCGAGTACTGGAGGTGTGGGAAGAAGCTGTGGTGGTAATAAGGTTGGTTCGCGTCGAATGGCAGTCCACAGGGGATAGCTGAAACAGGGGAAATCGCCCCGAAATTGATGCTGCTGCTATTGTTGACACTGTTGTGTAGAGTCTGCTGGTAGTTATCGTTCAACGACTGTTTCTGCTCCGATTCAAGAGAGATCTTCAAGCGTTTTGCAGCTCCGCCTATCGGGAGTGAACTTTTCATGATGGCCTCGACATCGTATCGATTCATTTCGAAATTTGTCACTGCATTCAATCCCCTGAATTTAATTGCTGCTATGTCATATGCTTCTGCTGCTTCCTCCTCTGTAGCTGCAATAATTTAGAAAAATCGCTAAATTAGCGATGGACAACTCCTTCCTGTCGCTAAACAACACAATCTCTTGTTATCAGAAAACTCTATTAGCTATGAGCTATTTCGCGACATATTAGCAACAAACTTCGTAGCTAAATCCTGTTTTTATTAATAGATAATCTAAGAAATGAATCAAAAGGAAATTATGATAGTTACCGAATGTTCCCAAGTACAGATCCTTGTTCCCTGCAACACGACCGATTCTTGCTTGCCATCGGCCTTGTTGATGATGCCTGCAAAAGTTCATCACTAGTCAACAACACAGCTCATGAAATGGGACGAACATTGATCTCGTGAGCGAGCAAGCAAAAGTTCATCACTAGTCAATCAATCAACACAGCTCATGAAATGGGACGAACATTGATCTCGCTCGCTCACTCCCTCTAAGACACGATAAGATATTACACGACAAAATGAGAAAATAGTACTATTCAATTGCTTCGGAAAAAATTCAAACCTTGTCACACCGCGATACATAGAAGCTCCTCTCGAGAAACCACTACTTTTCCTGATATCCATGTACAAAATTCCTATAGAGAATTAATATCGATACCATATGGAAGAGTAACACAACAACAATGTGATACGTAAATGGAAAAACTCGTGGACCTTCTTAGGGAGGCGATGAATTCTTGCTTCGTCATGTGCTTCATTTCATCTATTTCTTTGGTATAATCCGAAGCCTGGAAAATATATCATTCGGGTTAAAACTAAAACTCAAACATCCTTCAACAACTACGTAAGTAATTTAATTGACCATACGATAAAAGTGTGTAGTATATTACAGGGAAATTGGTTGTGGCTGTTGTACCCCAATACTTTAGAGCTGCCAAGTCATAAGATCTTGCTGCTTTGTCCTCCTTGTCATATCCACCTATTTCGTTATTTAAAATCCAAAATTTTATTCAAGTGTCGGATTGTACAACGAATAAAAAAAACTAGAGCTAAATATCGAGGCAATTACTTACCTAAGTACACTGCAGAACGGATCCAGAATTTAGAGTTTAGCAAAAAGCAACCACGCCGATAAAAGGGAAAAAAAAGTGAGATAATCATATTAGAAATCAGCTGCAACGTAGTCAAATTTTTGCATAAAAAGTGTAAAACACACAAAAATAAAAATAAAAAGAAGATAAAGCAAGGTGCATGCGTATATAGAAAATAAAAGCTTTAAACATTTGAATTTCTACATGTGATTTAAGCAAAGATAGTGACATGTCGTGCCAAGACAAAGAAAAAGGTAAACAAGTTGTTCCCACTATGTTTTTAATTGATGATGACTCGTGTAGAATTGTGAACTTAAGCACTTTGTAACATATTATTAATAATAAGGTGTCTCGGTGCATAAAGCATCCTCCGTTCACACAAGATCCAACAAGTTAAACCTATTTTTGCTATATATGAAAATTCTACATATCAAATACAGCATTTACCGCAAAGTGATATATGTATAAGTTATGAGAAGATATAACATGAGACAACTAATATATACGAATGACAAAACCATACATAACTAATTTTTTCAATACTTGTATAACTCTAACCGATAACCAAACGACTCTCAAGCGCCAACATACTGGTATAGTGTACAACTAGTATTAGAGCTGTCAAATCCACTATTTGAAGGCTAAGTTGCACGAACTCTTCACTTTTGATGCTAAATCCGTGTCAAATTTTCCAATTATACCCTACTTTTAGAGAACTAGACATGACATTTTATATTCTCAAGATTTATTTATATACACCAACAGTATAAGTAATATGTTACTTGTCTTATTTGGCAGATTACTAGTCATCAACTTTCTCAACATGAGTCAATTCCACGGAAAATCTATTACCTCTCATCTACACAGATATCGGATAATCTATTCCCAAGTCTTGAACATATCGAAAGAAAGCTAGTTTTCAGACTTTAGACTAGCTGAGTATGCACGTGGTAATTTTGAAAAAATGCTACCAAATAAATATATGTTGAAGAAAAAGAATAACTAATGGATAATATTTAAAACCATTGTTTTAAGATTTGATAAGATAAGTATTTTTCAGAATTGGTCAGAAAAATAAATAAGAGAATACAATAAAAACCCATACGTACTCTGAAAAAAATGAACAAATTGGCGGCCCAGCTGATCAAATCAGTTGTAAAAATTTGAAGAAAAAACAAAAAAAAGAGTACAAGTTGTACATTTAGATACCAGCAGTCAATCAATCAATCATCATAAAAGCCTGTTTTTTTCAAAGAAAAAATTCTGACCACATTAAAGTTCTTCAATTGCATGCAACTGTATTCTTTATCAGACTCACAATTTTTTTCCCCATATAAACATCTTTTTTAACTTTACTTCATCTAACTTTGACTTATATACAAATAAGCACCTAAACAAGTACGAAACTAAACAAATAGACACACATTACATGTATTATGTTATGTAGAACGGTATATTTTAGATATAAATATCAACTGAGTACAAACTATTTATAAGTGAGTAGTACAATTTATTGAAAGAACATAACAATAACACACCCCTTCCATAAACCTTTCACATTAAAATCACAAATATGAAAAAGGGTATTTTTGATACATTTTGCATCATATTCTTTAGTTAAAACTCACATAATTCAAAAATAATTATTTACTCAACCTCAGTCAAAATCAGACAAACAAATCGAAGTAACATTTACCTTGACGACCTTTTCTTGCTTGACCTTCTCTTTTACAACTATTATCCCATAGATGAGCTTCATATCTTCCTGTCCATCTATGCCTGCAAAAAAAAAAAAAAAAAAAAATCAAAACTTTATACTAAAACTAAATTAATTTCAAAACTCATGATTTTCTAATGCTGAACAAAATTACCTTGTTACCCCTCTGTAAATAGAAGTTCTTTGACCAAAAGTATCAGTAATTTTCTTACAACTCTCAGAATTAACAGCAGTAACTATAGCTTTTTCAGAATTTGTATTATTATTAACACCCAAAGTAATTGTAGGAGGATAACCCAACTCATTACTGGACTCATTAGCAAACTCACTCCCCATAACCTGTGAATCATCAACTTCCGATCCCGAGTTCGTCGGTAAAGTTTGAAAACCACCAACCGCCATTGAATAATTATGATTAAGATCTTGCCGTCCATCGTTGAAGTACCCACCCTCACCGCCGCCGCCGCCGGCACCGCCGCCGCCGCCGTGGTGGTCGTAGATGTGAGTTAACGATGACGAGTCCTGAGTCTCCGTTTCACCGCCGAAGAAATCTTCGAGCTTCGGCGGTGGGTGGTGGTGGTGGTGGTGTTGCTGGATTATTTGCGAATCCACAAATACATTTGGATGATATATTTGTTTTTCACCTCCGGAATACATTATTTCATGTGTTTTAGGAACATTCATCCATCCTGCAACAAATTTCAAAAAAAAAAAAAAAAAGTAATTTAAATCACTAAAATTATTATATTTTTAAAACATAGCTAAGCAAAAAAATGGGGTTTTTTTTATTTTATTATTATTTTGGGGAAACAATTTTCTGGTAATCAAGTGATGAAAGATTTTTGACAAAAATAGCAGTAACCGTAATATAAGACACATGGTTGCATTTTCTTTTGTCTTTTTCTTACTTTTAATTACTTCTTTCTCATCAACAAAAACAGAAATTCCGGAGCAACACTTCATTATTCAAATCTATAAATAAAAATTCATTTATTTTTCCGCTCGACTAATTCAGATTCACATCTCAACTAAAATGTTATGAATTTTAAGATTGAACTCGAGACTTGTGATTAAAGACGGAAACATGCTTACCGTGTGGGAAGAAGTTATCAGCAAAATAGTATTGATTAGATTCATGAGGCGGAGCAGAAGGAGCATTAGATTGAAGCATAGAAGACGAAGAAGATGAGTTGAGCATTTCCATTGAAGATAAAGAAAAAGATAACCAGTTATTATTTTCTGGAGCCATATTTATTGAATGTAAAAAGAAAAATAGATCAAAAAAAGTTGATTTGTTTTGGATTAATATGTGTGTAAACACATTTTGGTTCTTGTTTGACTAAAAAAGATTGAAAAGCATGCAAAAATAAAGGGGAAAATTAAAGTAGTAGAAATATTTGGTTAAGGACAAAAAAATAAGAGAGGAAATGTGGAGGTATATAATAGGAGAGAAGGGCGGTTTCATCTGCCACGTCCGGCGTAAAATCAGAGGGATGCACTTCAATTTTAAAATTAAGAGAAAGAATATACTCCGTCTGTCGATGTGTCCGTTCATTTTTACTTGTTTAGTATATTTAATTTAAATTTGATGTAAATTATGTATTTCGTCTCTAAATTATTTTTACTTGATTAACTAAACTTAGATATACTTTTAAAGTACAATATGACATAGCAAGTGATCTCAAACTCTTGAAAAAGAATGAAATTCTTGATAAAAAAAAATCAAAAAAGGTGTTGAAATATCTATATATATTTAAGGATGTATTTCACTCATGTTACAAGATTTGATGCGTATTTAAATTCAGATAGTCAAGTAAAGAAGTATATTTTAAGGTTATTAATAATTCGGAGATAGAATAGTAGAACTAATAATTAGTGTTAAGTTTAGAATGATTTCAATACGTCTATTTATTAAAAACAATTAATTTATTTAATTTTAATTAAAAAATCAAGCGATAATTTATTATTTTATGCTATTTTGTTCTTATTATTAAATACTATTTAGATAATTTATAATTAATAAGAGTAATATAATAAAATTATCTTTTTATTTTATTAAGTATTTTTTTAAAATGTATATCAAGTCAAAATAAAAATAAATGAAGATGATATTACAATAATAATACACATGTTATATTCTTACCATCAAAATTTGACTTGTATATACATACCTGATACATCTATCTCTACGAGGTAAAAAGATTATATCAGCGAAAACTTCTTAACTCAAACTTTAGTTATTAAAATCATTCCACTATTATAACTTAAGTTGATCAATAGACGATAATAGTTGTAGCTATATTGATTTAAGGGTGGTTATTCAAATTTTTTTAAATAAAAAGTAAAATATATATATATAAAGAATAAGTTAATATATAAATGACTTTTGACAGTGGAGAAAAGAAAATATGTCTGAAACAAGTTCCCGAATAACCCGGGCTGCTGGATAATTTTTATTTCGTTGGGAAGTAAAATTTCTGGGGTTAAAAGCTGGCAAACTCAAATTTCATTTTTCATTTACATTTTTTCTCAAACTTTGTCGTAACATGAGTCGAAAATTTGTTTAGATATTTGAATTATGATTTGTTTTAATTAAACAGATGAATACGTAATAAAATATTTTTAATACATTCCCAGTGTAAGTTTTGAAAAGAAAATTTTAACGTGTTCTTAGGATCATATGTCACCTACTTTAATTACATGTATTAATATCAATAAAGTAAAATTTTAAGTATATTTTAGTTGAAGCTACTGATACGTGGTTAACTGAACTATCTAATGGACGTTTGTGAATATGTATAAAAGATTTTTAGAATTGATTCAAACTATCTAATAGAAATTTTTTATCATATGCTTAGGTGTGATTAGTTGGAACTAATTGCAATTTTAGTATCTAAATTAAATTTACTAAAAAGTTTAAGAGATTGTTAATGTATATAAAACTTCTTTTCTTATAATATATTTAGGAAGAAGTGGCTTTTTTCCCTAATTTGCTAAATCTTTAATTTCAATATCTACCCGATTAAAAGGCATAAAATTAAAAAAAATAGAATGAAGAGAGTAATTACTTGTAAAAATTGAGGTAAAACTCGTAAGTCGTAACTATTAAAATATCAAACTATTAGTAAAATTTGAGAAAATATTTAAAATGAGAATCGAATTTAGATGAAACCCATCGAGTGTCCATCTGTGCAATTCCAAACCTTTAATTAAGAGCGTCGATATAAGAATATATCGAATATATATACATTTTTTGTAAGATTATTGTGTGTTTGTGACCCTTTACCCTAATGGTAGGTTCATTTCCATTATGATTTTTTTTTATTATCTTTAATTAGAGACGATTTTAAAATTGAATAGATTTTGCTACAGGTAAATTTAAAAATTAATCAAATTTTAATATAAATATCATCGAATATACTGATTGAAAACAAAAAGAATTGTGGACCTCAACTCAAAATATTTTGAAGCAAACTATTTTGAAGTACACTATTTGAACTCATGTCATTTTTAACTTATTCATCTCCATTATCACACTTGTCTTTCATGCCGATTGAAGTGCCCTCTTCTAAAGTCCAAACTCTTTCATTAATGATATATATATATATATATATATATAAACAATAATAGCACTTTTGATCTCACAATTATTGTTATATACTCATCCCTATATTTTATATTAAGTGAATTTATGAAGTAATTATATATACTCCCTCTATTTCATATTATAAGCGAATTTATGAGGTAATATATAAAAATATTTAAATTCATATTTTATCTGTAATTTCCATTGTTGCTCTATGTGAAGCATAAATATAACTCTATAAGATGTAATTCATCTCATAGAAAATATAAAATTTTAATAAAGAAAAGGACAAATATGAAGAAAAAAAATTAAATATTTATCTTAAAATTTAAACAATTCAATTATTTTGAACAATGAAAAAATTAAAAAACCAGTTCATATGGAACAGAGGGAGTATATATTATTGGAGTGTTTCTAGCACCTCATTATCATTAAATACAGAAACATATTACTCCACACTTTGAAAAAGAATGAGTTACTGTTCTTTTTAATCTGCTTTTCTTTAAATAAAAAAAAATATTTTTCTTCTTTTGACTACACTTCAAAATTCAATTATTCACGTGACATGTATAACTCTATAAGATTAAGAATATCTTGGTGCATTTATCATAACATTATTGAAAAGTTTTTTTATTTTTTAAAATTTTATGTCAAGTCAAAATAGATGATTATTTTTAAAAAAGAGAAAATACTCATTTTTTTTATAAATAAAAATAATATCACGCAAAAAATATATAAATGGAAATAATATCAGTTTATTTTAAAATAAAAAAAAATATTATAGACTTTTTAAATTTCTGACCAAATTTTCTGACGTTCGCAAATGTGGTCAAAGAATTTACAAGTTTCGTTTTTGTTTTTCTGTTCTGTTTCAGTTTTCAACAACTTAATTAATTAAAATCTTTCTGTTTGCATGGGGAATTGTCGATAATTAATTGCTTAGTCTCTGATTACATGAAAAGGTCAAATAATTAGTTATTGCAGTAAGCTACACATTTGATTTGAATTGAATTATTTGGCATCATTTAATTAGTTAAATTACATAGATTAATTTCATGATTTTAACTAATTTGAAAACGATAGTCACTTAATATATAGTTTTATCGAGTTGATAATAGAGGTAATTAGAGTGGTATATAATTTAATTGGTAGGGCCTGAACTTTTGGGAATTATGTCACGTTCAAAGGGAACCAAATGTATATATATAGGCCAACATTTGGGGAAATTATAGAATTTCTTTGATAGTGATAGTTTAACAAATCGTATTATTTGTATTTATTTTGAAAAAATACATGTTATTCACATTCTCAAATACTTTATGTAATAGAATCACGGCAACCTACCACTATTACGGATGTAGTGAATTGAATGAAGTTGCTCCTTTCTTAATCAGAAGTTTTGAAATCCAGTTCTGAGTATAAAAAAAAATCAATGATAGTCATTGTATGTAGTGTGATTTTTTTTTCTTAAATGTTTGCCGTCTTGTTCATATATGTGAAAGTTTCACAACAATAAATTAACAAGATTTTATCGTGGGTTTTAAAACTAAACTTTTGTCTCGCTCGACATAAGTTCTATAAAAATTAAGTTATAATTTTTACAACATAACTTGTGGGTTTTGAATTGAACTTATGCATTACTAAAAAAAATAAAAATTTAGCGACGGATAAGTTTTATAACTCGTCGTTAATCCTCTTGAGCAACAATTTTTTTTTCTTTTTCCTTTTTTAAAGTAATTTTACCACTAAAACAGAATGTCTAGTGGCCTCTTATCAAAAATAAATAAATATCAATAGGAATAAATACAAATAAGGGGGCTAGGTTTTACCTTATCAATCCTAACGAGGTAATTAACCTCTACTAACTAACAAACATGAAAAAAAATAAGAGCTACAAAGAACTAGGTATTTTGTAATGACCACTGAGTATGTAAACACTCTATGAGGATATTACTAATAAGGATGCTTAAATAATGCAAAAATATGACGACCAAAAAGAAGGTTGAGTTAGCTGGTTCAAACTTTCTTGTACAAATGCATGAATTAAAAGAGATTGATTGTCCATGAAAAGTAACTTGAAGTATTTTTATCTTGTATTCTTTTTTTCGAACCTATCCAACAACACTTGATAATTCATAACTTATTTATGGATTTATTGGATTTTGTTTAACCTATTGATATTGTTATATGGTTCTGCTTTGCCTATCGCATCGGTTGGTACCTTGAAACAAACTCCTCAGTCATTTCTCTGTCTTAAACTATATTGCCTTTCATGTGTCTTATTTTTGCTTTTATCGCTTCCGCTTCTTTGTTGCCTAGGTGTTATATCCCCTTCCTAGCCAGTCTATCAAAGCATATGTCCAACATATTATCTTTCTCATCCTCATCAAGAGAATCCTCGCCCAAATCAAGCGTATTTGACGCTAAGGCTCTTGACCTATTTTTCTTTGCAATCACATATTTATGCACAAATACGGAAGCTTCTTGACTTAATTTGCTATTCAAAACAAATGGTGAAACCTGCTCTTCTTTCACCAAATCATTATCATTATCATTCTCTATTGACCTTACCAGTTATCTAGATTCATCAAGTGACTCTTAAGATTGGGAAGGGATTTTATGAGCCGAGTTATTCAATGTGACCATGAGTGGTTTATTTAGTAGATTGACTTTGAGTAGCATGACATTCTGATTTTCTTGAGTAATCTTAGATACTTCAGGATTAGAAATATATAATGTTGGGGCCATAATATTACCATATTTTTCAGTAGCCTTTAGCATCAAAGTTATTCGAACATAATAGATCTCTTGAGGCATTACTAAATATCTTGTCTCTTCTCACTGTCCTGAAAATTTACAGTCGCACCTTTTCCACTACTTGGAGAATTATTTCAATACGTCAATGAAAGGATCCGACCACTAGTTGAATATTTTAATGCAATCAATATCTAGTTTTTAGTTGCATTTTCATTTTCAACTTGCATAACATGCGGTCCAAAATTTCCACCATATTCAACATCAGTTATATCAATTAGTTTTTGTCCTAAATCAACTTGTGACACATCAACACCAACTCTTGGTGTTTCCCTGGCATTTTTAGTTGTATTATACACCAAATTCAGTCCAAATTCTCTTGAAAGCACCTCATTAATAGCAGTCGGTTGGTTATTGCAATCCCTTAATCCCTTGCATCATTCACACTTTTCTGTTGATGTAATATCTATAAATATTTTAGACTTTGAGCTAACTCTTGATCATTTGAAACCTCTAAAATATTTTTATTTCCAGTAGTTGTTTGATTACCAATACTATTTGTATCAACATCCATTGAGTTTGCACGATTTTGCTCAGAAGTGACAGCAATAGTCATGAACAAATTAGTGATGGATTTGTGATTAATTTTGTAGCTAATACCATTCTTTTATGGTGCTATATCTTAATCGCCATAAGTTATGTAGGAATTTAGCGGCATAATATGCCATATCTTTTAAGAAATAACTAGCTTCATATTATAATATAAAAATATAAATTTATGTCGAGTGAGAATTATTTTTTATTTCGGTATCAAAGGTATTTTCGGTCATTTATTTGTTACTTCCTCCATTCACTTTTACTTGTTTAGTATTCTAAAAAAAGATTTTCATTTTTACTTGTCACGTTCAATATATATATCAATAAAAAATTAATATATTTTCATATTTTATTCTCAACATTAATTACTTATTTCCCAAACTCTAAAACTTATATTAATTAATATAGGCATTGTGATAAAATATTTGTATTAATCATTATTTCTTTAAAAAAGTGCAAAGTTCAAAATGAACAACTAAAAATGAACGAACAAAGTACTTAAAAGTACCCAAAGATAAAAATTAACTACAAAAGGGAAAAAATTAAATACCCCTCCAAAAATTAGAAATTTGTTAAAAAGACCTCATGTAGAAATTCTTAATATACTTTCACTTTCGCACTCCATATATTTAAATTCTTTTAATTTTGAAGTCCAACAATTTTTTATTTTATTTTATTTTAAGAACTCTTCTTAAATATAATTAGTACAGAAAGTTTAGAATAAACTTCAAGGATTTTAGTAGTGTGCAAACTGAATGGGTGGCATAGATCCATAGCCATTAAAACAACAAGAAAACACTAAGCCCCATTATCAAGGAACCCTATAAATCTTTTTAATTTAATTTAATTTTTTGTAAAACAAAAAAAATCAAACGTCTATCTCAAACAATTTTTCTACCTTCCAACGTAAGAATAAGGTTTACGGACACTCTAATTTCTACTCTCTTCAGACATTCACAATATGATTTTAATGAATATGTTCTTATTATTGTCGTAAAATTAAGATAATCGTGCTACCCCCCCCAATATTTTAGGGTATGGTAGGTGTGCAATTTCTTAGAGACAACATTCGACATTATACGTATATTTTGTACGCTAATATAACACATCGAGCCTGCTAAAATCCCTACTTTTTCTAGCACATCCTCACAGTAATATACCACTATAGTACTATACAATACAAGGACTGTAAAAATACCAAATACCAAGTTATATATTTTGTTGGTGTTAAGGTTTTTGTTTTGAGGCGAAGCTACAATATTAGGTACGTGTTAGATGAATCAGTATGTTTTGCGTAAACTATTTAGATTAGATACCCTCAAACTTTAATTTTGTTGTCTCACTTTCTTTTGCGCATTTCTATAGCTCCCAACTTTTTGGTATGACTCGAACTCACAATTTTAGGATTGAAAGTGAGGGCCTTTTTAACATTCGAGCAACCCCACTCTTATCTGTTGTGTCTCACATTGGTGGATGACATGTCTTTTTTTTTAAAAAAAAAGTATGATCTTAGGCAATTAATTTGTCATTTTTACGCTAGATCTGAGTTTTAAGTTAAGTTCAATGTTCATTTTTTTTATATGATAGTAGAGTCAGATCCACTCAATTTATGTTTCATCCAATGTTAGGTTCCATCTTATATTGTGCACCTCAAAATGTTCAGTAGCGTGCAAGAGTGTGGAGTCCCACATCGTTCCTTGGGAAGTAGATTTATCTCCTTATATATTCTTTGACCATTTTCCTCTCTTGGTCTAGCTTTTAAAGTTTATTTAAGTTTAATATTCAATTCATTATCATAATTTTATATTAATTTTTTTTTATTTAATCTATATAATTTAATAATCTATTTAAAATTTAATAACCAAAATACATAATAATTCAATTTCCTAGAAACTAAAATTTTTGAATTCGTAGCAAGTACATGCCGTACAAGTGGTCAAAAATAGATTTTCATCCCTTTTTTTGAAACCATTGCTTAAAAATCTATATTTGGTATTTGTATTCGAGGTCCGACTTATCTTAAATTTCTTGAAGACGATATTTCTAACAAAATAGATTTCTATTTTAAAAAAATTTAATACTTTTAGGTAAAGACGAAAAAATTTCAATCATCTCACCACAACAGAAGCAACTTCGCTTTCTAAGGGAGGTTAATGAAGCCAAAATCATATTATTTTTGTCATTTAGCCATCCGTGAAGAGAATTGGAAATTTTGGACGTAAATGGCAGTAACCAAATCTCCACGTTGCATGAGATACGCAACACGTAAATATGGATTTATTCGTTAAAAAAGGCGGTGCCATGCTGTTTAAAAATTTAAATAAAAACAAATAGTTATCACTTAATTGTATTTATTTAATTTGAAGTGTATGAAAGAAAGATAAGTACATAACTGGTATTCAGTAAATTAGTGGAAACATCAAGTGCAAAAAATCACATAATTTAAGTAAACATGTATAACCTATGAATTATTGAAAGTAGATTTTGAGTTTTTAAAAATGGCGCTGTACATAGTTTATGGATTTATAAAATTTAGTAGTTTTTGTATAGATTTTATATTTTTATTATAAATAAATATGTGATTGTATACCTATTTAATATTATATATTAATTTGAAATTATTACTGTTCATAAATTTAAATGAATCTGCCCTTGACTAAAAACATCATTCTTCTCACATAACTTCACTCTTTCTACCCCAAAATTAATGTCATTTTAACAAAAATAACGCTCATCAATAAATTACTCTAATAAATATAATGTAGTTTACTAAATTATCCCAATTTAATAATTATTTCTTTACTTTTCCATTTTAAAGTTGCAGTATTTAAATATATTAAGGTATGAACATACATTATTTCCAATATTCTTCGTATAAAATATAAATTTCAATTCTAACTTCATAAATTTCAAATAAAATGAAATTAATCTATAGACAATTGAACTTCTCAGTCCAAAAATATTACATACTTTTATATTTATTTACATGAATTTAGCAAGTGAAACTCGAACAATCATCAAATTTTAAAATAGAAAGTATTTGACATAGCTAAATAAAAAAATAAAAAAATCTTGCATTCAAAGCAACAAGTCTTTTCAACATGTTAATATATAGTTCAGGTTCCAAAATTTCATTGTGATCGTCCTAAGAAATGGGATAATGAACTAATCTCCATGGAATGTAAATATTATTTATTAATTCTTTGAGTATTCATTCAGCAAAGAAATTTTAATTTGTTCTAGTTATAAAATGCAATTAATTCAACTTAACTTATAGTACTAGAAAATATTATATCCCTCCGTTACTTTTTAATTGTCATATTGCGTTTTTTCGAAAGTCAATTTGACTAATTTTCAAAATTAAATTAAAGTACATTAATTCGATATATTAAATTAAAAACTAAGATATTCAAAAACTATACGAAAAATACTATGAATTGCAATATTTTGCATATCAATATGATGAAAAAATACATCATCAAATTTTAGTCAAAGTTCTTATCGTTTGACTCTAAAAAAGAAAACCATGACAACTAAAAAGGAACGGAGAGAGTAGAATATTATCATAAATTATGCTCTAATGCATTTTTATCCTTCTTGAAACTAATTATCATATCTCTAAGATTTACGGTCTAGAATTCATTGGTTTATTTAATTAGACTCTTTCTACTCATAAAAAATCATTCAAAAAACATTAACCTAGACAAGTTTTATCGTTTTTTTAGTTATATACAATATACATCTAGGTTTATTTTATCAAAATAAATTGAGTATAAGAAAATTTAGCTTTTCTTGTGAGATGTATATGCAAGTCACAAGCTTATGACCATATATAGTTTATTTAAAATGATGATAAACAAGTAAAATTGTTGTCACTCACAATAGAAACAAGGTATAACTTATTATGAAAAATCTAATCATAATTTATTTTGCTTAATTAAAGTCATCGACTCAGGTTTTACCTTTCGTTGTGATGAGAGGTTCGACATGACCCCTATCTTATTTTTTTTTTTATAAAAGCAAAACAGGTATATACAGACAACTAGTTGTACTTATCACGCAAACTAAAACAACATATTATATTAGTAACTATTTATCTTCGAGATATATATAATTTAACGATCACGAGATCAATATCCCAATTCAAATTAACTGAATTTGAATATCAATAACAATCTTCAAATGAATCATTCTTGTGATAATAAATTACTTAATTATCTCAGAATTATTTATATATATTTTTTCCTGTAATTTCTCACTTTTTAGAATGAAACTCTTAAATGTTGATTTTAATAGTAGTTTTTATTATTATAAAATTAAGTTAACCTAATTTGCAGGAGAAATGGAGGTTGATCCAATAAAAATACTTGGAATTAGGAAAATGGGTTCCCCCTCGGGTTAGCCATTGAGCCGACCCACCCGGACCAAGTTGCACCTTTTACGTCCCTTTGGTTTTGAACCCAATATTAATTTAATTAATATTAATTAATAAATAAATAAATACACTTGCTTTTGTTTGAAGTTTGAACCAACCATCAAAAACTTATAGTAGTATATATTAATTTATCCTTATTACATTATAAATTAAGGTAAAATAGTCATTCGAAAATAGTCTATCTACCTTCGTATGTGGTAAGGTGACTAAGGTCTCCATACACTTTCTATCCTCCTCGGTCCCTACTTAGTGAAATTTCACTGAATAAGTTTTTTTCACTTCACTTTTCATGGCTAATTTTCTTACTATTTTATCCCTATTTTCATTTTCCACAAATACTCTTTCTGAGAAAAACCTCAAAATTCCCTCTCCATTTTATTTTGCAATTTGTCTTTTTCCTTATAAGTATATTTTTTAATTCTTTATTTTCTTCCTTTTGTAAACAATCTTAAGTGCATTCTCAAGAATTGATGTAGCGTTATCTTATCGAGTTCATATGAACATAATATTTTTAGCGTGAAGCATTGATTTATACATAAATATCCTCTTTTGCTTCGTATGATCCATGTCATTGGACCATGTGACAACAGACGTGGATGTATACTAGACTACTAATGTGAATTATTACCAACAAAAAGAATGAAATTATAATATTAATTTATTAAACACAAATATTTTATTTTAAAAAAAAAATAACTAACCCCCTTACAACTTACAATTAAAAAAATGGGGTGAATTGAACTTTGGCACACGCAATCTTATATAGCTTCATTCAACAAGTTGGAAGTGCCCACTTGGAGTTAATTAAACACGTTAAATATAATCATATATAATTAATCCAACTTGAAGTTTATCTTTAGAAAAACAAAAATAAATAAATAAAGGAAAAAAAACACAAATAATATTTATTTATTTTACAAAAAAAAAAAACAGCTGTGAACGATATTATTAACGTTAATTAACTTTTTCTTCCATGTGGAAGAAATCTAGCAAAAGTTCAAAAAAAAAAAAAAGAACTGAACAGAAGTAACATGCAATTCCTTAACATGTATATTCATCAATAGTAATTATCCTTTTCCAATCATCTTTTTCAAATGACGGAGTCAGAAATTTCTTAAAATTTTCACTATTGAAAAAAAAATCAAACAAAAAGTCAAGTTAAGAAAAATTTAACATCTATTATTATATATTATAAGCAATAATTTTAATCACATATAAATAAAATATTTTCTTATCAATGGAGGTTTGAATTAACCTTCAACTTTACTATTTTATCGTATATTTATTATTTCCTACTTACATAATTATTTCAGATAGTTTGCCCATCAATATATATATATATTCTCCAATTAGCATAGTCATACATGTTACTTCGTCTATCAAAACTTAATTGTTTTTAAATCAGAATTATCTTCCACTTATATAATCATACATAATCGATTACTTTATTAATTATTTTTTTAAAAATATCACCTAATATTTTTATCTCCGCGCAAAATCCTCCTCCTCTCACTTGTTTATGGGTATATAATTATAATTATTGTTAAAGAGATGATAAATATCCATTAGACTCGTGCAAGGTAATTTAACCTTTGACCAAAAAGGCACGTGCAGTGCATCTTTGACTCAAATATCTCGATGCTTCTTGGGACAAACACGCACGTGCACTTTCTGTCTTTTTGGAACAACTCAAATTATTATTTTAATTAACACCCTTTATATTATGCTACTTATTTAATACTAATCCCCTAATTATTAACTTTGTTAACATTGGGTCTATGTTAATTTTAATTGATTAACATAGGATAGGATCCTCTGGCAGCCTCAGTAAACAGACAGAATTTGGATTCATCACATTTGTGGTCCCACTTTTATTCACGACAACAATAATATATTCAGTGTAATTATATAAATAGAGTCTGAAGATAATAGAATACACATATCTTACTATTTTTATGGGATAGAAAAAGCGTTTCCAAAGCATGATTGTTATAAGAATAATATAACAATAAAATAGTAATACAAACAAGAGATAATAATACATATTGAAGAATAAGAGAGTTAAATGCTCCATATAAAAAATAATCTTTAGTGGCAATTTATTAATGAAAGTAGCTTAATTGCCGCTAAATATATATTTTTAGCGGCAAATATCACTCTTTATAATGTCTCCAAAAGACCAAAACTTATAGCGACATTGAATCTAAAGATAATTAACTAAGACTTTAATACTTTTTATTAATGTGTATATCTATTACCACTAAAAACTGTGTTTGTTATAGTGACGATGGTCCCACTTTTATCGAAGGGATATGAATTTTATAGATTTTCTATCAATTATTGCTACTAAGATTTATGGACAACATAAGATTTTGTTTGGTTCTATAAAATGAGCATAAAATCTTCAATTGTACATATATAATTGCATTTTTAAAAATAAAATAGGTCAATATTTTAAAAATACTACATCCGATAAGCGCAATTCCTAGAGAATAATAGAATATTTTTAAAATACTACATCTAATAATCAAAGTTATTATGGAGTTTGAAGTTTCATTGGTGAAACTCCACGAAAAATATTAACCGTGAAATTTATTATAATAATTCTTTTAAGGGATCTCTTATTTCTTTTAAGAGTAAATTTTAGGTTTAGCAAACATAAAAATCATATTTGTATGTTATAGCTATAGTTTGCATAATTGCGCTTCATAGCAAACTTTATGTTTGCTATGGAGCATCAGATTTGTATAAATCGATGGCAGGAGCATCAGATTTGTATAAATCGCTGGCAGGCCTCTCATTTGTATAAAAGTGATCTGTATTTGTATAATTATAAGTGTATAGGACGAAAATATATGTATTTGTATTTGTATATACAGTTTTCTCTCGTTTTATACAAACACAAACGCAATTTATATATTTGTGTTTGTATAAAGTGAAAGAGGCGAGGAAGAGTGTCGAGCGAGATTCTCTGGGGAGAGAGGCGAACAAAAAGATATGTATATATACAGTTTTCTCTGGCTTTATACAAACACAAACATAATTTATACATTTGTGTTTGTATAAAGTGAGAGAGGCGAGAGAGATTGCCGAGCGAGATCAGGAGAGTGGCGAGTGAGAAATCTAGGGAGAGAGGCAATTGGCAAAGTGTTTGCTATGGATTAAAATTAAATGAAACTGTAGTTACAGTATTTAATTTTAATTAATAGTTTGTTATTTTATACAATTTTCCTTTTTAAATATAGCGCAAACAATGATCAGTAAACACTATTTTTTTCTACCTTTTGTATCATAATGCAATACTGGGCCGAATAGACTGCTGGCAAAACGGACTTCCAACTTTTATTTGGGCTTAAGCAACAGTTCGTGTCTTGTATTTGATGTTAGGCCCATTTAATTTTGTAATGCTATAAATGGTTTGGAACAACAGTAATCTATAGTCCTTTAACTATACTTTTGTCGTATAGTAACTTTTTTCGCGGGGATATGTTCATATTTTCATATCGTAATATCCTACAAGTTATGCTCGGGCATGACTTTAGTTTCCACAGATGACAGAACTTATCCTCACTAGGCATAAGATCAATTACTAAATGTAAAAATATAAGGGAAAATTTTCAAAATGTCAATGTTTTGACATTTAGTAGGACCCCTTAGCCACACTTTCAATATTTTAGTTTGTTATGTATCTGATTGATGTATTTTCTATTTGTTTGATTTAGAAGAATAAAATTATTTAATAACAAAAAAGAGAAAAAATTTATTATGTTTTCTTTGTAATTGTATACCAATAATTTTTACATTTTATGTGTTCACTTTACCATTAAAATTAAAATTGGTATATTACTTTCATAATGAAAACTAAAATTGTATTCCAGTGAAATTGTATTACATGACTGCCAAATATATTTTTCTTTTATTTGTATTACAAAAATATTACTAATTGTATCCCAACATAATCCAATCATTACATATGAATATGATTTATGAAATGATACAAGATTTTGAAAAAAATAGCATACATGGTGGAAATAATACAACCTGTTGAGGAGGATACAATATTTTAAAAAAATAAATACAAATTAACTATGAAAGAAATAGGGATACAAGATTCTGGAAAAAAAAACAGCATACATAATGAAAATAATACAATATGTTGAAGAAGAATACAATATTCTAAAACAAAATACAAATTAACTATGAAAAAAATATGATACATCTATGCTTAAGAAATACAAATCCATTTGGCATACCTATTGGAATGACTACAAACTAAAAAAGAAATACAATGTTCTTAATACAAATACAAGCAGCCTTCTTCTCTGACTCTTTCTTTCTTCTTCTTCGTCTGCTATGTTCTTTTTTCTGATATTTTGTTCACCAAATCCCAAAATCCGTATTCGCTTGTGCATAAGTAACCCTATAAGCAAAATTCGAAATTATTAAATATGAATGTATAAAAAATCAAATAATATATGATGTATGAATGCCAATGTAGATTTCTACAATCTACTAAATCTCAAATATGAAAATAAAATTACAAAAAATTCGAACAATAATGCTTTAAGACGAAAAATCTAAAATACATAAAAGAGGAAAATCTCATAAAATACTTGGTGAATATGAAAACAAACTCACAAAAAAATCAAACAATACTGATTAAAAGACGAAAAATCCGAAATATAAAATACTTGGTGAATATGAAAACAAAATCACAAGAAACTTCACAAAATTCTTGTTGACTTCAAATTTACTTTATCAATGGGTGAAGAATCTTTTAAATTAATTGTGAGATTTCTTAAACAAAGTGTAGGATATTTGAAGAGTTGATTTTCTTGAACAAAGAAAGGAGATAACAATGGTGAAAAAAGGAAGAGAGAGAAACGAGTGATTTGAGGTAAAACCTAGCAAGAGGGGTAAGTGAGTAATGAGTTTTTTTTTTATCGGATAGTGGAATAAATAATGATCCAATGTGGACTGATTTGAGAAATAAAAGGAAAGAAAATTAATTATATAAGAATTCAATTTATTTTCTAAAATATTGACATTTTTAATAATTATTGCATTATCTTTCAAAGTATAACTTATTGTATATATTCACCAGTCATGAATTTAACCTGCACATATATTGTTATTTTTGTATGTACTAAGCTACTATCTTATAGTAAAATGCAATCTCCACAACTCTTACTATTTGATAAATTTGAACCTCATGTATATCTCAGTCTCAGCATAAGTGGACCAAACTCTTTTAATATGATCTTCCTTACCATAGGCTATTCTAATTATTAAGCAGTCCAATGACATCTCAATTGTAGTATGGTTGACCAATCTTTCTTACTTTTAAAAGGAAAGATTATCTAAATCAGATAAATTTATATCGAAAATCTTATTAGCTCATTGGTTGACTATTTAAAATTTTACTTTGTTGGTCAGAGTTTGATTTTTCACTTTATAATCTTATTCCCCGTTTCCCTTTCCTTATCCCCAATTATACATTAAAAATAAATAAATATATACACTATATTTATCAAATATAAAGATAGTTTTGATAAATTACCAAACAATTGTCTTGATATAAAAAAATCTTTGGTAGGGAGCGTTATCTCCCGAATGGGGTCCTATCCGACGCGAATCTGGAATAGTCGAACTTCAATGTAGGTATCGGATATCGTGTGAAAAAATAAAAAAAATGTATTACCAAGCAACTACATTTTGAATTTTCTAGCAAATACTCAATATATTTGTGTATCTATAAATGACATTGTAAAATGTATCGTCCATCGTGATTGTATCTTCTATAGGTAATCGTTTTCTTTCAAATATATGTTGATATTGTTTTTACTATCAAATAAAGTGATTTTTTTGGTGATGAATATAATTAAATTGAGATGATTTTTGGTTATGATACAAATTTATTTCATAGCATTCAAGTATGATACACTTAAATATGGTGACATACACAAGTGTGTGTTATATGTATGTAAAAAATATAAAGTGTATATTGTACATTCCCATTATATGTGTGGTGTTTTGGGGGTGTATTGAAGTGTATTATATGTGCTAATACAGCTTATACATAGCGTGTGTATACCATATCTTATTTGAGTGCGGGTATAGTATATCTAATAAAATTGTATGTGTTCAACTAGATTAAGCGGCAATCCAACAAATACAAAGCAAATATATATAATAGATACAACAAATACAAAGAAACGAATACAAAACGAGCATTTACAACTCCAAGATAATAGCTTTTGAATCATAATTAGACACAATATAGCTAAATGTGATAATTATGCTCTAAACTATAGATCTTTATGGAAATTTCTTCTTTTAAGAAGTGTATTTTAGAAGAATATTTTGCATTTGACTAATTAATTTAAAAAATATTTTTACCAACATAAGAACTACAATTTGTGCTTTACTCGTTTGGCCATGAGAATTTTTTATTTTTTATTTCATTTTTCCACTTTATTTGAAAATCACCATCTAATCATGAGAGTTCCAAATATAAATTGAAGTTGTATTTGAAAAACACTCAAAATCTTGTTTTCACTTTCATTATATTTTTCTTTTTTAAATTTACCCTAATATTATATTTTTATAAAATATCCCCATTAAATTTTATTTCATATTTAAATCATATTTCATGTTTTTTTTAGTGAAAAGTACATGCAAGCAACTAACTACATCATTTACAAAAGTAATAACCAAGCACAACTATATGTTCAATTCCAACTTCAAAATTTTTAAATAATATGTAGCTATGATATTATGTGACCATTTATTTTTAAATGTTACTCTTTAGGAGCAGCTTCCTGAAAAGCCTTACAACAGCTTACTTAGACTTGCAATCAAGCAAATGATTTACAAATAGCTTCAAGCAGACAATTTGTAAATAGTTTAAACAAACAACTTATAAGCAGCTTTCTGAAAAGCCTTACAATAAATTTCTTAGATTGATAATCAAGCATACAACTTATAGATAACTCAAGCAGACAACTTGTAAGTCATTTCTTGAGAAGCCTTACAACAACTTTATCAGACTTGCAATCAAGCAAATAACTTATAAGTAGCCCAAACAAACTCTCGCAAACAACTCAAACAGACCTCTGCTTAAAAAGCATTATCTCAATTTTCTCAGACTTGCAATCAGATAACTTACAAATAACTTAAGCAATAGGTTGTAAATAACTCAACCAATCAAATTGCAAGCAACTTTTGAATAATCTTGCAACTATTTTCTAAAAAAGCCTTACAATACCTTCTTTTCTTCTATGAACAAAAAGCTAATTCAATTCATTTATATATCAATTCAAAATTAAATATATAAAATTCTCATATTCTTTATAAAATTAAACTAATGTAAAATTATGCCACCTAAACTATATATACACAACTCTAAAAAAAATCAAAATAAGGAGTAACACCTTCCTATATTTGGACAACAATGTACATAATGAGCTTTTTTGACCATTTTCTCCTCTCCTTATTCACAATCTAAACCAAAAAATCCGACAACAAAACCCACCCGGCCCGATCACCATCGAAACCGAAAAATGGCGTTGCTCGGCGACGACGGCCGAGGTTACGAGCTAGCTCTGAAACTGGAGAGTCACGGCGTATGGCGTTCATGGCTCGGCGATTCACTGTATACCAATTTCATTCACCTCATTTCTTCTCCTTCTACTTGGGATTCTTTCATGAGAACAGACGATGCAAAAACTAGGGTTCAGATTCACCTACAGCTTCGTGTTCGTGCTCTCCTGTTTGATAAAGCATCTGTTTCTCTCTTCCTCCGATCCGATAAACCGCCGTCGTCAATTCATACTGCTTCTGTAATTTCGAAGCTCAATCCAAATTGTACGCACGTTCATAAGCATTTGAATTGCATTGTGTGTTTTAATTATTATTTTTTGAGTTCTGTAGGTTAATTGTTTTGCAATTGCAGATTTGCAATTACATGGTGATGATGTGTATTTTACACTTGACAATTGTTCGCAAGATGAGGCTCAACAGCGTGAAGGTGTTTCTTGTACAAGCACTGTGTTATCTAAGGTGAAAGATATTTGCTTTCTTGTGAATTTATTAACTTTAGTAGGTAATGTTCATACAACAACAACAATAACATATCCAGTATGGGGAGGGTAGAGTGCCGTAGACGTTACTCCTACCTTAGAGGTAGAGAGGTTATTTCTGATTAACCTTTGGCTCAAGGGAAAAATAGTCCAAACCAGTCCAGAATAGGAAGTATATGAAATAGAATAGATAGTAACAAAAACAACAAATAGTAACAGAACAGTAACTACAATAGGAAGTTAGTGGTCATATTAGTTTATTGGATGCTGAAAGAACTATGTAAAGCACGATACTTGGGGGTAAGAAACCGCAGCTGGAACAGGATTACTTTTTCTGAAGTTGATGACTTACTGTTAGTATGAATGGAGACTGGAGAATTTTCAATCAGAGAAATTAATAGTTTTTTGACTCATGAAGGAAGGGAGACAGGAAAAGGGTGGTACTATTTTTGTTACATGTATCACCTCTCTCTTAAGTCTTAAAAGCTCGCTAGAAGGTGGAGTGTAGATAAATGTTTCATTTTGTATGGTTGGTGTGGGAGAAAATAAGGTGGAGCCATGGAGATGGCTATTGCTCTAAAATCCATGATTTTGTTTAGTTGCTTTTTCTGATTCTGTTAATATTTAGCATGACTCACATTCCTTACATTTTTTCAGGTCCAATCTAAGTCAAATTTTGGTGCTGGATCAAGATATAGCGAGTCAGAAGCTGATACAATGTCTCAGAGGTTGAAGCTTGATGATTTACCTGAAACATGGTATAACCAGTTCTTTGAAAAATACAAAGCAAGTAAATCATATAGGTTACAGTTTGGTGACAGTGAAACAGAAAAGCGAACACCTGAACAGATGTCCTTTTATCGTAAAGTTGTTGAGAATCATAAGAGACGGCGTGTAGCTTTTAAAGTAGATCAGAACATTGGTTTTGGCATGTTGGATGATGGATCAAACCTGCAATCAAACTCAATTTTAGATAACGACAACCCATTTTTTCCTGAAACAATATCTGCCATGAATTGTGTTCCTGATAGTGCAGTCCTGCGGACAAGTCAACTGAAAGAGAACCAGAAAGTGGAGTTTAACGGGGTTCTAGATACTTTACCCCAAATAATGACCAAGAGTCCTATTATGATTGAGAGGCTTGGTATTAGACCAGAGTACCTTAGCATGGATCAAGGCAGCAATCAAAATCTTGGAAAGAATGGTGCTGAGAGGAGTAAGAAATGTCTGGGTGAAATGCAAGCACTAAAGTTATCACAAAAGGTGATGGCACGATTGCTGGGAAATGTGGGTTTTGAAGGCTCATCTGAAGTTCCACTAGATGTCTTGACTAAATTCATGAGTTGCCATATTCGCAAATTAGGTTCTACCTTAAAACTCCTTTCTGATAGCTACAGAAAGCAGTGTTCAGCTATGGAACTTCTCAAGATGTTTCTCCATACAGATGGACATAGGTGCACTTCTTCATATGATATTTTCAAATGTTTGATTTATTCCTCTTCACTTTGTTATAATCTCTGTTTATGATATTTTCAAATGTTTGATTTGTTCCTCTTCACTCTGTTATAATCTCTGTTTTCCTTTTTTTTTTTTTTTTCATGAAGTATGAAAATTGGTTTTGTCATGCTACAATACAAGGTTTAAAAGAATCGGGCTTCAAGTATTAAGGCAAGAAAATCAGGCCTCATTGCTGTAACATATTTGCCAAAAAACATAAAAAATAATGTTTCCTTTTCTTTTAAAAACAACGTTCCTGCTGATTAAACAATAAAAAAACTTTCATGGTGATTAGCTGTGCACTTTCATGCTTTCACATTTTATGCTCTTTAGATTATGTATTTCTCATGAAGCTGTTGCTTGTTGAAGTATGTGAAATCCGCAATGATAAAGATATCAGAGCAACATCTATTCACTGATCTTGATAGTTAGGTGAAAATTGTAATTGTTCTAATAACTTATTCATTGTGGTTTCTGCACAAAAGTTTGCCAAGATGGGAACAATTTCAATGTAGGCTTTACCTACCTCAATTGGGAATTGCTGGTGTTAGAATTATTGCTTAAACTCAGCCTCGACTCTTAGGGGTTGTGTCTGCATTTGATGTCTCTTGCAAATCCAATCATATACATTATGAAAGTATGGTCTCAGTAGTGGACTCTTTCTTCCTCTGTGAAAATGTAAAAGCTCATCCCTTTCCAAGAGACTCTTCTGTGTTTTGTCCGACGTTCGTTTCTGCTGTTCCATTGTGCTTTATAGTATGGTACCTGAATATGCTTTGGATGAATTTGGAGCTGATACATGAATCACTTGTTATTGAACTTAGCTAAAACGGATGCAATCTATTAAATTGTTTCATGGATTTTCCTTTTTTGCTCCGTCATTCTAGGAAGTTTTCGTCCATGTGAATGACACAATAGTCATACCAATTATACCCTTATATCTCGCAAAATAGACTGTAAAAACGTTGGCTTTCGGAAGTTTTGATTTCTCTGTATCTCCCTATATACATATACATAAATAACCGATAATCTTGATACTCTCTCTCTATTGCCTTATAAAAGAACAATAGTTTATTTCTTCCCTATCCCTTTCAATATCTAACTCATTTTCCTTGTTTTGGCAGTAATCTTGCGATGTTATCTGCACTTGTGAAGGATAATACTAGGAATGTAGTGCAACAAACTCAGCAACAAGTACAGGGATTCCAACAACAGTTGCTACCTCAGCATGCAGCTGCCATTCGACAGTCACAGCAGGTATGTCGATTTGTTGTCAGTGGTTTCCATCAAGTCATATTGATGTTGTCATTCTTGCTATTATGCGGTACACTTCTGCAAATGACATAAGTGTGCTGAGCATAATGGCAAACCCACACAGTAGAAAGACTGAAGAAGATGTGCTGAGCCATTTGAATTTTAGGGGTCATTTAGTAGTCAGTACGACTACGTGCGATTGGACTTTGTAGGATATCTCCTTCCACTAGATTGGATTGTATGGAAGGATTATATTTGAGATTGTTACTCCTGTCCTATGTCTGGTTGCAACACTACTTTAGGGATATCTTGTTCCTGGGCTTTGGTCTGGTGGTGGTAAGACCACAAATTGTGTGGGTTAGGCACATCTCAAAGGCTCGAACCTTGTCGCAAACAAAAGCCTGGTATTTAAGTGGAGAAGGGTAGAGGGGCGAGCCAATTATCCACCGAGTTCTGAACCATTTGCCATCGGCTCTCGGGGATATCTCGATTATCAAAATTAATTTAGCGATATCTCATCACTATTCCCATCTAGTGTTTAATATGATACCGGGATTAAATTTTAAGTTCCAAAAATACTCTTGGATCAAACTTTACTTTTTCTTTTCTCATAATTCACTTTCCATCTCACGGATCCATTTCCAAATATTGAATAGGAAAGCATCACCAATAAAAAAAACTTCCACTTATATTTGAAAAAATATGGGAAAAAAATTGATGCACTACAAAATAAAGAACACAAATGAACTATTAAGAAATTGACACAAAAACTTTGGAAAATTTGAAGAAAATAGAGTTTTAACATAATGCAAAAAGTAAAAAATATCTAGTGAAACAAGAAATTACATAATATGATTTGTATGAAAACTAGTTGCAAAAGTCCCTTCTAAAACTAAAATAAACTAGTTACAAAAAAGTTGTGCTTGAATTTTCCCAAGAAAACAAAGGAAATTGTAGAAGAGTAAGTGGGAGCCGAAGTTGTGGGCGGATGGGTTACATCTTGTAGCTGATGTTGGAGGAGAAAGGGTCGGGGGTGGTAAGGGAAAGGTTGAACGGTAGGTGGTTTGCAGTGTTAGGAGAGGGAGGAGATTTTTGGGGCTGATGGAGAGGTGTAGTGAGTGAACAGGAAAAGGGGATTAGGACCGGAAGAGACACGGGGAAAGAAGTTTTTGCTCGAAGCTTTTTGCATGTTAGGGGCATAAGTGTGTTGTTACATCATTATCAACTGGTATTTTTGTAACTAGGGTGGTAAATCAAAGTATTTACGATAAAAGGGAATACGACAATGGGGAATACATGTCAATTAATAAGGGGAGCAGTACAGAGCATCCATGGAAAAAAAGCATAACACAATGAAATAATACGGTAACCTATGTTGCTCGGACTCTTTTAAAATATTGACAGGTACGTGTTGGATACTCTAGAAATAGTGCATGTTTGGAGGATCCGACATGGGTGTGACAACATTTTTGAAGAGTCCGAGCAACATAGGCGGTAACTGAAAATACAATACTTGTATGCGACTAATACTACTACAGACACAAAGCTCCCACCAAGCCTAAATCCACCGAGAAGCGAGTCAAAGTTCAACTACCTACTAACCTTCTACTCTAATTTGTGACCTCCAAACCCTCCTATCTAAGGTCATGTCCTCGGTAAGCTTAAGCTGCTCCATGTCTTGTCTAAACACCTCTCCCCAATAGTTCTTTGGCCTACCTCTCCGCATACCCACTATATCCAATCTCTCGCACCTCCTTATTGGGACATCTCCTCTTCACATGTCCAAACCATCTCAATCTCGCTTCCCTCGTCTAGCCCACCATCGAGGCCACTCTGTCCGTGTTGGTCTAACCACAACTCCGTAGAACTTACCTTTAAGTTTATGTGCTACCTTGTTATCACATATGACTTGGAAAGCGAGCCTCTATTTCATCCACCCCGCGCCAAAATACAAAAGTAAATTTATATGTACATATATAGTTGGAACTCATCCACTTTCTTTTTGTTTTTGTTTAAGCATTACTAGTTTATAGGATAAACCAAAGTAAATAAATAATGGTAACAATCAACTATTATGAAATAAAATTTTAAACGATGTTACCAGTTCCAAAAAATTGAAACAAAATTTTAAATGATTATTTATAGACAAAAAACTTGATGTAAAGTAGAACTTCAAGTGTTAAGATTGAGGTTTTCTATGGGTCAAGGTAGGGCATCATCATGGGTCTATTTGGGATTCTGATTTGTGATGGGTTAACTTGGGCATAATCCGAATAAACCCATCATCAAAATCACTCTTGCCCAAACTCATTAAAACTTGGCGGATTACATGGGTTTTGGTTTGTTTTGCCACCCCTATTTGTAACAATCCATCCTCCCTTCCCCAAGGACAAGATAGTAGCTTTGATAAATCCATCTGGAGGCCTAATGCTGAGTTGTACAAATCCGGGATAAGAGTTGTACAAAATGCGGGATAATTTATCTTGACCTTTATTCCATATTCAAAATTTACTTGATAATATTCTGGCTTTTTATTAGATCGTCTACAATTACATCTTGGGTTATGTGCAGATATTAAGAATGCATCCTCAGATGCAGCAGATGATCAATTCTCAAAATCTGACTCCTCAGCAACAGCAGCAGCTGATCAATTCTCAAAATCTGACTCCTCAGCAACAGCAGCAGCTGATCAATTCCCAAAATCCGATTCCTCAGCAACAGCAGCAGTTGATCAATTCCCAAAATCTAACTCCTCAGCAACAGCAGCAGTTGATCAATTCCCAAAATCTAACTCCTCAGCAACAGCAGCAGTTGATCAATTCCCAAAATCTCACTCCTCAGCAACAGCAGCAGTTGATCAATTCCCAAAATCTAACTCCTCAGCAACAGCAGCAGTTGATCAATTCCCAAAATCTAACTCCTCAGCAACAGCAGCAGTTGATCAATTCCCAAAATCTGACTCCTCAGCAACAGCAGCAGTTGATCAATTCCCAAAATCTAACTCCTCAGCAACAGCAGCAGTTGATCAATTCCCAAAATCTAACTCCTCAGCAACAGCAGCAGTTGATCAATTCCCAAAATCTGACTCCTCAGCAACAGCAGCAGTTGATCAATTCCCAAAATCTAACTCCTCAGCAACAGCAGCAGTTGATCAATTCCCAAAATCTAACTCCTCAGCAACAGCAGCAGTTGATCAATTCCCAAAATCTGACTCCTCAGCAACAGCAGCAGTTGATCAATTCCCAAAATCTAACTCCTCAGCAACAGCAGCAGTTGATCAATTCCCAAAATCTAACTCCTCAGCAACAGC
>JAJONR010007428.1:0-18216 GCA_029582245.1 Solanum etuberosum
TGCTGCCATCCTTTGAAATTCACACCAGAGAATTTTCCTGGTTTCTCTGCTGGTGGTACAACAGTTCGGGTTGGTGCAGCAACAGCCACCGTAACATTGTTGTTTGCCATTTCAGAATCAAAATCTGTAATAAACAGAAATCGATACAAATGGCTCAGTAAGCAATAACTTAAGTTGCAAACTTAATAGGAGTATAAAACCACGAAGGTTTTTATCTCCACCAGAAACACAAACACAGATTAAAAAACCAGAATAATTTCCTTAAGATTGTTGCCCAATCTGTGTTTATAAACAACACTACTGATTACAACAAACTTTGCAGAAACACGAAGTTACCAAAGTTTACTGAACTAGTGAAAAACAGAAGAACATAAATTAATTCACAAATTAAAATCTGAAAAACGTACCAGAATCTGGAAAAACAAAACAGAAAGAAGATCAAGCCCACTGAATGCACAGTGTCCCCTTAAGGAAATTATTCCCCTCTAGTATCCGAGGTTTGATTTGGAATATGTCCTGAAATATGAGAAACCGCATTGAAACATGAATGTAAAATCTTCGATTCCTCACCAATTTAGTTCTCAATTCTCCAAAAATCCTTTACGAAAAAAGCAGTAGCCACCAATAACATAAAGAATTTTGACGTAAGCACATGTTTTAACAAGTTATATGTAAGGATATAATTAAAATATATCTATAGTTTTATTTTTGGCTTAAGTCATTCATGGCCCGTTAAAGTTGACTGCATAATTCACTTAGACACCTCAACTAGGGCTAGTACTAATTATTAGACACTTTAATAATAACAAATATATGTCTATTGAACACAAAATGACAATCAACATAAAAAATATTGTGCGTGTAACTCACACGCGGTATCTTGAAAAACTTATGAATAAGATTATGACATGTGGCTCATGGCCCAATCTAACTATAAAAATTGAATTTTTAATTTTGGAAAATAAAAAAATAGTTTTCAGCCCTAAATAATCCAACCCCACCTACTGAAACCTTTGCATGTTCTTCTTCTTCCTGCACTCGCCGTTCTCGACTCCTCCAGTAGATAGTTTATTTTCATTCTTATTACTCCTACAAATTATGAGGATTCAGTCTATTGGTGAAGAATGCATAGCTTAGCAAAGTGATTTTTGAGATGCCTGTGAAAAATAAATAGTGAACCATTTTGAAATCAATGGCGAAGAGAAATCGAGAATACTCTAATTAATTATATGAAATTTTATGATATCATTTCTAATAAACTTATTAGTTTACATTTTAATTTGAATGGTCATGTCTATTCAAAGTTAATACGAGTAGAAAGTTTGTTAATACGAGTTTCTAGTAGAAAGTTAAGGTCCTTTTACTAAACAATGTCATAGCTAAAAAAATATTGTGGGTGAGGTCCGTAGGTCGCTACAACGAGTCTACTACAGAAACCATATGAACACTACAATGAGTCCACTGGAGCGTAAATAGGGTTACTGCAGCAAATGAAGGGCCGTGTTTAAGTCTGTTTTGCCGAGTTTTAATCATAAACTCAAAAACATCGTTTCAGATCCCTACAAGGGAGATTTTCTCAAGGCTAGGGTGATAATTCTTTGTTGAGGTAAGTTTTTGCATCAACTTCTTCATCTATTAATACCCTAACACCTTATAATTATTAGAACGATTAATTGTTAATGGTGGAATTATGGGTTAGAACACTAGGTTCATGAAATTATCGGGAAAAACTATGGGTAGGTGTTGCATCACTATGAATTTGTTCTAGTTTGTAATCTAATGCTTCGTAGCATGAAATTGTTGTTATAAAATATGAATTATGGATGTTGGTGATATAGGATGTATTTATGCATTCAAACACAATAATTCTCATTCCCCAAACTCAAGTGTTGTAAATGACACCTGGTATCAAAACTTAGGCCTTGAGCTGAACCATGCTTAACTATTATGCTACTAGTGTAATACCAGCCACAAAATCAAGAAAACAAACAAGTACAACTCAACTTAAAAATAAGCCCTCAACCCACAAGGCCTCTATCAACCTAACCTATAATAAATTCACCTAACCCTAGTAATCCATATATAATGGAAACAAAATCCCATGTCGGCCTTCTAGGCCATCAAGATATCTAGAAACATTTGAACTGAACATGCATAGCCCTCTACGATCAGTGCTAACAAGTCATTGTGGTAAAAGGGAAAAACAACAAGTCATCATAACTGACAACACACATCTATAATCCAAAGAGTGCAAGCCTCTAAGAGTAATATACTTGATCAGGATAGGGCCCCAACCTATCCATCAACTGAACATGACAAAACATTAGCAAAACTCTATACTTGGCAACTCCAGAGAAAGTGGAACTGACCAATCTGCCGTAACTCGACAACACTACTAATATAAGGAGACTTGTGTACCTATCTAGTAGGACCTGTAGGCAAGAATGTAGCCCCAGACAATGGGACATTACTATGAAATAATTTACCGAGTATAAAAGACAATAGAATAACTTAGCATGTATTATAAGATACTGAAAGTAAGTAAATAAGTCAAGAATAAGGTGAGAGCACTAACCTGCTCTTGAATCTAGCAAACAAACACTAGTTAGATAGCCACGAACTTGAGCTTCCATAAGCTCATCAGGTACAAACAAAAAACAATTCAACCTACTCGAGTCCCCATAAGATCGGCAGGTGCAATCAACAAATACTATAACTTACTCGAGCCCGGTAGGTATAATTTAATCTATATACCCCTATTGGCAATTCTCTAGCTCCACAGGCAATCATTAACTCTCAATAGCCCCTCAAGCACTCTGCGTATAACCTCTTAGACATTCTGCATATAGCCTCTTAGGCATTATATGACCCTCTTAGGCATCAATATAGCCTCATAGGCATCACATATCCCTCTTAGACATCAACATATCCCCGTGGGCATCAACATATATCCCTTTTTGGCAATCAAGTGGCTCGTAAGTGAACATGCATCAATATAACCCCATAGATAACCATAATAGCGCATTGGCTTTATATTAGCTCTGGAGGCTATTGGAATAACCTGTAGGTGTTCACTTATCTTGATAACTCCTAAGGAAATATGTATATAGCCCCGAAGGAATAAGTAAAATTCCTACAATTAACTACAATAGCCTTGAGGGCAACAACAATAACAATAAATAGCCCAAAGGCAAGCAATATATATATAAGTAACTTATACAAATAATTACTACGTATTACCTAAATATGGGTCTTTATTAATAGCATATAGATACCAATGAAGAATGTTTATATCATCAACAACAATCGAATAAGGCTATGAGTAACTTGGTTACAACAACTACCATATATTTTCTACCTTTTACTGTATCTTGAGCATACTTAGCTCATGAATTTGTATCTTGAGCCTTTTGGGATCCTATAGTTGTATTTGAGCCTTATGGGCTCCTTTAACAACACCTCAAGCACACAAGACTCTACTGAGGGTTAGTAATGTCAACTTAGGCATACATGAAGTTCATAAGTGAGTAGACTCCAATATAGCTCTACAAGCTTCAATACGGTCTTTCTAAATATTTTATACCTCTTATAAGAAATGTATAGCCCCATATCCAAGGTATGCTTGTAAATAGCCTTTCTAGGAAACAAAAAAAGGGACATCCATATGTATATGGCTCAAAGATATTGTCCCAAATACTAACAACTGACGAGGTAGCCACTGTACGCATCAAATAATCTTTTAATTTATCAATAAGTAAGGTGATTTTCTAAGCAACTTGCACAACAATCTACATGTTGTAGCAAAGTATATGGTCACTAACAAATAGGTGAAACACCTACCAGCTCACCATCATAACTGAAAAGGAAGCCACAATGCTATTTATTTGAAGGTAAAACTACAACTCTAATTCTTTAGCTCTATAGGCGTCAAGATACACCAAAGGCCTATAAGTAGTTTATAGGCGTTGCAATCACAGAATTTCTATGTAAAATTAACTGCTATGCTATCAATATAAATGTGAAATACTAAGCAGCCAATTACAAAGCCATTAAGGCATCGGCAAGGGAACAAGCTATCAATAACTAACTAAGAGATGACAATTTATACAATAAAATTCTTATGTTACTTTGAATATGTGGGAACAACTAAACAAGACTAATCCCAATATATATATATATATATATATATATATATATATATATAAATCCGGCATCCCACTCCATCAACAACTATTATGGCTATGAGTACTATGGAGATGAAAAAATAAGTTGTATCAACTATACGACGAAGAAAACTTGCTGAGAAAAGATTTAGCCTTAATATACATTTTCCGGTCGAATTTAGGCAGATTTAGTACTTTGCCCACACCCCTACGGTATTATAACATGGGGTAATCTCAATCAATAAATATGGGTAGAAATTACTACGATGCCATCCAACAACCAATATGGATTTCCGCCGTAAATTACTATTTGTGGCTTATCGCGATGCTAGAATTAATGAAAGGAGACTCTTACCTTGATCTCAACCTTGGGATACAACTCGAAACCTCACAATGCAGAAAATCTCCTTCTTCCACAATACCAACGGTGATACACTATGAAATTATCAGCTCAAACTATACCACAATGACGAGCTCAACGCGTAGAACAATTTCTCTCAAGGACTTAGTCGAAAAAATCAATAATTTTGGTGATCTAAGGTATTAAGTTGCGGGATTTTTCTAATTTTTCCATGAAAGACTAAATAAATCTCGAAGGAGAATATATGTATAAGCCTCCACCGGCATGGGGACCATTCACATGTCCGTTTGCAGTGTCTCGCAAAAACATGAATATCTTTCTATTTTGAAGTCCTATGGACAAACAGTTGTGTTGAAAACTAGACTCGTACAACTTTGATTTGATAGATTGTGGTTACTCTAACTCTTTATAGATTGGGGAAAAAAATTTAAAGTACTTTATGATAACTTTTGCCGTCTTTTATTTTACAACTTGCTAGACCTCAAAACTTAAATACGGTTGTTGAACCATTCAAATAAGTTAACACATCCTTATTAACATATTACTCACTCTTAGTTTTGCTCTAAAGGTATGGGTTAATTTGAGTATTTTGAAAGGGCGGGGTTCCCCCTTCGAAACTTTCATCCTCAAATGAAAAACAATCATAGTCACATGGTTAATTAATTAAATCATTAGTAGTTGCCGGAATTTCGAGAGAGTCTTCTCTATAAACGTGCCTACCTGAAAACTTAAAATGCAGAAAGTTCTTGTCCAAGCACCTCACAGGGCGATAGCCGATACAAAACACTACCAAGTTGCACTTCAATAAACAAATATCTGAATCAAATCACACTTGTAATAGAAAATTTCAACAGAAGGGATAACTCACCTCAGCTATGTGATCTAGGCAGGCATACTCTTCCGCAAGCCACCCCTTTGGTTCTCAATCTACGTACCTACCAATCTAGTATCGCAACTGGAGTCTCGCCGTAGGACAAGTTCTCTAAGATCTGAATATCCCCAATTGGGACAACCTGAAAAGGGTCTCATATGCATTTCTGCAGCATCGACACATAAAAGATTAGATGAACAAACTCTAGCCCCGAAGGGAACTATAGCTCATTAGCTACTCGGCCTACCCTTATGAGGATCTGAGATAGCCCAATAAATCTTGGGCTTATATTTTCCTTCTTTATAAACCTCATAAAACCCGTCATAGGCAAGACCATCATTATTACCCAATCATCAACACAGAACTCCAAGTCACGTTGTCACATATCAGAATATGACATCTGGCAGCTCTAGGCTGTTAACAACTACTCTCGAATAAGTTTAACCTACTCCATTGTGTGATGTACTAAGTCAGTTCGAATCAACCCTGACTCACCAACCTCGAACCATCTAATTGGAGATCTTCATTTTAGCCCATATAAAAAGCCTTATAAGGAGTCATTCTAATTCTGGAATGGTGGTTGTTATTATACACAAACTCAATAAGAGACAAATGTTCATCCCAACTTCTCTTAAAGTCTAGCACGCACACTCATAACATATCCTCGAGCATCTAAATTATGTAATCGGCTTGGCCTTTTGTCTAGGGATGAAAAGTTGTACTCAGATTAACCTATGTTCCCAAACCCTTCTAAAAGCACCTATAAAAGTTAGCTGTAAATTATGCCCCTTTATCAGAAATAATGGATACTTGGAGATCGTAGAACCTAACTATTTCCTTGATATAAAATTATGCATAATCCTTGACTATAAAAATAGTCCTGACCGGCAAGAATGGGCTAATTTTTGTGAGCCTGTCAACAATCACCCAAATGAATTCAAACTTATGTCGCGAATGAGGTAATCGTACTGCTGAGCTGGTTTGTTGACCCAATTCGAAAGCAACCTTTCTAATTATCGCATTTCAAAGACTGTTTGAAAGGGAAGACACCCTACGCAGACGAGGCATCGGGGAGTGATCTTTATTTAGTTACATGGGATAAAAATTTAAATTCTTTTGAGCCAACGGCCTATAGCTCTACAACTACTAATGACTTTCATGGAAACGTCGAAAAACAAGGTATCTATGCTATTTGCACCCTCAATTTTTTTTAGTAATAATAAAATTATTGTAAGTATTTTTTAACAAGCAAAAAAATTATATTGTGTCTTTCTTTCAGTTCATTTTGAAACATTAAAGAATGTTTCTTCTTTTTTATCAATTTCAAAATTTAACATGTTTAAGACCACAAGATTAAAAAATATTTTGGTATATTATAGGTATATCTTTAGTTTAAGACCATAGTAAAAATAAAACTTTTTCATTAGAAAGAAAGAAATAACTTTGGATCTCAAAAAATTTTAAAAAAACAAAATGTTAGGCCTCCGATTTATTTTTGACTTTATGTCACTAATTAGCTTGAGTCAATCACTTGCTCTTCATATCCATCTTATTTATGTGCATGGTAATTAGGCTAATATAAATCAGTCTTTGCTGGCCAACTATGCAGGACTTGGTAGAGTTTTTCTTGTTGTACATGTTACAAGATAAGTTGGGATCAATGAACAATGCTCATCTTGTTACGATAGATAATAGATAACTATGATGCTAGAAGCACTGATTCTATAGATTTAGCAAAGATAATTTATGCTAGATAATTATGGTGCTAGAAGCACACCGATTCTATAGATTTAGCAAAGATAATTTCTGAGGCAATTAATTACAGCAAAACGTAAAACAGGTAAAGTTTGCAGAAAACTTTATCGAAAAGATATCACATTATATAGAGAAAAAGGGAGTCAGAATTTATAATTCCAGTAGGAAAGAAGTCATGATTGAAGATGAGGGAAATTCAATTTTTATATGGGGTTACAGAGGTGGAAATTTTGACAGGGAAACTTTTGGTCATTATGGGCTTGCTTATGAGAGTATTTGGAAAGACAGTAAAGGTGTGATATGCTTTCATTCTGCTTTTTACAGTGTTATTCAACATCAAATTTCATTGTTTTATTTTTATTTTTATAAGAAACTTCATTTGTTATTTAGAAGATGGTGCAACAGTAATAATCGCATTTGCCTTAGATAAACATTTGTCCGGTAAAGTAGGAAAAAACAATTACTTACACATAATCTATACGGAGTCTTTTAGCAAACCTGATTATTGATCTTTTTAGTCCATTTCACATGTCTGTTCTTTTACCGGAAGAATAAACAGATAACTCAATAACTGCATTTCAATAGATGGACTATAAAATTGATTACTTTCGACTTTTTCATTCTATATTCACATTGAAAGTGCAGCTGAAGCTGACAAAAGAATAAGATTAGGGGAAGGGTAATCATCCAAATCTTGATATGACTAATTTGGTGTGAGCAAAATAATTTATGTTCTCACTCCATTGATGCGATGTAGGAGCATCTTGAGGGCGTAAACGAAGGAAGTGGCTAGAGCCTTGCCTTGCTGTTTTGGGCTCGATATTCCGGTTTATTTTCTTTTGCAAAAGAAGAGTGTCAAAGAGGAAGCTGTAGTCTTGTTGTTGCTGTATTTCGTTTGTAAATCTCATGAATAGCTTAGTATTTTGTTCTGGGGTCTAGGCATAAACATGATGGTTGAATTAGTCTGAAAATCCTTCAATGGCATATGTATGCGGAAGGGCTTGCAAATCATCAATAAAGAGCAGAACTACTCTATATGTATATATGTGTTTGTGTGCGTCTTTTTCATACCTTGAGCATAGAGACCATGAGTTGGGTTATCTTGTCAACGTAACATGCTGACCCAAATGTATTAAACTTCATTTAAATTATATAATATTAATTGAAATATTGATCCAACTATATTAACCACACTCAATCAACATATCATAAATTTATGATTTAACAAAAAAAAATTGATATGGATTTATCTTATAATATTTTAGTGTCTACAAATGTTGTTTGCTTCAAGGCTTGTTAACCCTTTAAAAATAAGACTCAAAAGGAAACTTGTGGCCACTACTTGTTCCATTGTCAACAGAGAAAAAAATTAGACAAGGACTTCTTCCGGCAATTGGCTAAGCCCATCCTCTACCTCCATACTAAGCAATACCACATAGAACTTGTATTCTACAGTAGCAAATATTTTCAAATTGTAATTGGGAGAAGAAACTGAGGTCTGAGGTTCAAATCCTAGCGAAGACAAAAACAATCATTCATGTCAAAATCACCCAAAAAAGAAGAATATACAAGACATGTTGCAACAGCCAAAAATTAAGCAAGCTACCCCAAGTCTTTGATTGAAATCGATACGCATAGTAAAATTTCTGATTTCGCCGCCCAATTAGAACTCATGGACCACTAAAGCATTAGAAGATGACAAACTCTTTTAAGTATAGTTCGGAATTTTGAATTTCTAGTACTACAATAACAACAAGAATTAATATCAAGGCAGAATACATAGACAATCTCTTAAATTTATTACTAAATCTATTTAAATATTGAAACTTCAGCATATTCAATTGTGCATCCAAATACATGATAAAGTATTATTAGACACTTTTAATTCAAATTTTTTTTAAAATTTTTTTGACTTCACTTGTGTTCTCAAGCACCTATTACATAGACAAAACTACTTAAAATATATCAACCCTTTCAATTATGACTGCGGATGGCAACACGTCAATGCAAATGACATGATTCTCAAGGACACGACAACCATATGATAATGCTTTTCTTGAAAAATATTTTCTTGAAAATCAAGTAATTTTCTTACTTATCTTTGTCTTGGAGTAAGCAAGCAAGCAAAAAATATTATTTCGCAAAATATTTATATATAATTTAGATAAATAAGAGTATGGGGTCAGGGTACGTTGTAAAGTGTGGGGATTAGAGGTAAGAACGAGATAATCGACTTGAAATGTCAGCAATGAAATTTACTTTTCAAACATTTTTCAGAAAAATGTGCTGACTGACATGTTGATAAACGAGGAAAAATGTAACAAATGAGATTTCGTGGTGGAGTTGAAATGCTTTATCATTCTTACTGAAGAGTAAAACTCAACTGGCTTTTGACACGGTTATCACGTCAGTCTAACACACTGAGTAGGCGTTTGTCCATGCGATACCATATCACGATATGGTATCGTGAGATGAAATCAGCGTTTGGACATGCGATTTTACGATGATTCCATCTCATAATTTCATATCATGAGATGTGATACCATATTCTCCAAAAACCATGATATGAAATTATATGGGAATTCCATATCATGATTTGAGATATTTTAATACAAAAATTGATCCACGAGTTTATATTTTGTTAAAACAATCCCATATTTATATCTACTAACCATTTATTTCATAGGTAAATAAAATTTATAATCACATCATTACTTTTTAAAATTTATTATTCTCACCGACATAAAATTTATTATTCTCACCAACATATAGTGTTGGTGCGATTGATGGAACATATATAGAAGGGGAGGTTCCTAAAGTGGTGCAACAAGCATATCGTAATCGCAAAGGAAGAACATCACAAAATGTCTTATGTGCTTGTGATTTTAATATGCGATTTACCTTTGTTGTTGCTGGTTAGGAAGGTACTGCACATGATAGTAAAGTACTTGATAATGCACTTGTTGAACCAACGTCACAATTTCCATTTCGGCCACACGGTAACTTTAAATTACATCCTTAGAATAAATATTATTTATTTACACAAAGCTGTCTCATTTACGTCACATATGCTTTTAGTAATTCTTTATAAAATGTTTGTTGGTAGATAAATATTATGTTGTTGATATTGATTTCCGAAACACAAAAGGATTTTTAGCTCCATACAAAGGACTACGCTATCATTTGCAAGATTACCGAGGAAGTGAAAGAGAGCCTCAAAATGCCAAAGAACTGCTTAATTATAGACATTCATTTCTGCGCAATGTGATTGAACGGACTTTTGGAGCTTGGAAAAATAGATTTAGAATACTGAAACAAGGCATGAACCATTATGATATTGATACACAAGTGAAAATTGTCATAGCTTGTGCAGTGTTACATAATTATTTGCGAGAATACCAAAGTACTGATGAAATATTTATGGTCTATGAGCATGAAGATATAGTTGCAGATGATACTGACCAACAGATGGCTCAAAGTAACAATGTTGGTTCGTCTTCTCGGTCACATGATCGAGAAATGCAAGTTCAACGTGAGGAAATTGTCCGTACTATGTGAGAGGATTATATTAAAGACTAGTACACTACAATTTATGTTCAATTTTTTTTTTAAAATTAAAGTTAGATGAAACAATTACTTAAGTGGAGAACAAATAGCTTTGTAATAATTTATTATGCGATTTTATAAATTTTTGTTTATTTGATAAGATTGAATAAACAATTGAGGCTATTTTTATAGTTTTACAACTTATGTGATTCTTATGTTTATGAGAAAATATACAACACAAAAATTTCATATCGCATGTCCAAACAAAACTTCAATTTCATCTCATGATTCCATATTATGATACCATATGATGATTTCATATCGCATGGCCAAACGGGCCCTGAAGGTCTCCGGTTCGAGTCCGGGCGAAGCCATGCCTTTTTTTCCCTTCTCTTTTCTTGTAAAAATTCGCGTCTTATAAGGCTTATTTGTCTGTCTCTTTTCTCGTAAAAATTTGCGTCTTGTAAGGTTTATTAAATGGGGGAACCATTCCCTATTAGGATAATTTTTATTCCCTAATAGGAGTTGATGCTGGCGGCGGGTGTTCTTCCTTTGCAAGGAAGAATGGTTGCTACTTCTAGTGCCATCAGTGCAGCAACAGCCCTTTACCTGAATCTTTCATGTCTCGAGGAAGCCAAGCCCATCATTGGTTCTGGTGAAGCCATTCCATTCTTGATCGGAGTCCTACAGCGTGAGAGCGATACTCAATGTAAGCTGGATGCCCTCCATGCACTATTTAATCTCTCCAGTAATCCAACAAATACTCCACACCTCCTGTCAGCTGGCATTCTGGATGGACTGAAAACTCTTATGTCATATACGGATGACCATACGACAGAAAAATGCATAGCGGTTCTTATAAACCTATCTTTAAGTAAATCTGAAAGGGATGAAATTATGTCATCTCCTGGTCTTATCAGTAGTCTTGCAACGGTTTTGGACGTTGGGGAACCTTTAGAACAGGAACAAGCTGCAGCTTGTATGTTGATATTATGCAATGGAAATGAGAAATGCAGCCAAATGGTTCTTCAAGAAGGAGTGATACCTTCATTGGTGTCGGTATCAGTAAATGGGACTATGAGAGGAAAGCAGAAAGCTCAGAAGCTTTTGATGTTGTTTCGTGAGCAGAGACAGAGAGATCCCTCACCAGTTCAAACTCAACCACGGACTGAAAACACCGATACATTGGACATGCCTTCTGAAGATTCAAAGCCATTGTGCAAGTCAACCTCGCGGAAAAAATTGGGCAAGGCATGGAATTTCTTGTGGAAGACCAAGAGTTTTTCTGTATACCAGTGTTAAATATTTGTCATTCCTACCTCTAGTATGTAAATCTCTAATTTATCTCATCTTCTGTCCTATCCCAATGGGTGAGTTTAGTTTTTTTTGTGGAAGAGATGTACAGGTCTGGACACTTTAGGGCTTATCCATGAGTTAATGCTATAGCTCCACCCTTCACAGGGAAAAAAAAGAACAGCCATTGGATGTGAATATAAGCTGTTATTTCCTAAGATGTATGTAGCAATACCAGCTATTATTTCTTGGATAGTTCTTTATTGAAACCAAAATGGAGGAGACCGGGATACCATATAACGTTCTTATGTCACATAGTTATCATGTACCTATACTCAGTGAAACACATTGTAAGTTGGTTTGGCAACCATCATTATAAAACATTAACGAAGACATGGATTATTGGTATTACAAAAGAGTATGAGAATGCAAAAAGTACATAGCACAAGTAAATTTGTAGTAACTTAGTAAATTTTACGCTTGCTTCTTCCTCCCCTCCTTGAATTCCCCTTGCGTTTTCTCGTCTCCTTGGTTTCTATTTCTTCCTTGTTCGTTTCATCTATTTTCTCATCAACTTCATTTTCTACAACGATTTTCTCTTTGCAATGTTGTTTCTTCTTGTTGAGCAACTTAATTAGTCCATCAAGTGCAATGTCTGCTTCATCACTTTTCATTAGCTCTTCTGCAATCTCTGCTGGTGTAACATTCACTTCAGTTATAAGCTCTTCAATTTCGCGGAATTTGTAGTGTTTTTCAAGGCCAAGGTAGTTTGAGGCAAGGATCTTGAATCCACTTGCAGTGCAATAGGACATGTGAATGTGCATGTCCATTCTTCCTGGCCTTATCAATGCAGGGTCTAGTCTTTCTTTAAAGTTGGTAGTGAACACAATTATTCTTTCATCTCCACAACTCGACCATAGTCCATCAATGAAGTTTAGCAATCCATAAAGTGTAACCTGTCCATGAAAACTATGTCATTCTTTTTTAAACACGACTAAGAAACAAAGCAAATAATGTGTAATATTTTTAGGTTACCTGACTTTCACTATCATTGTAATTGTGTGCACCATCATCTCGGTTGTGTAGTTGAATGGTGCAATCAATGTCTTCAATAAAAATAATTGATTTGTTGTTGGTAGAGACTAACATTCTTCTGAAATCAGCGTTACCACTCATGCTAGAAAGTTCCAAATCATACATATCAAACTTCAAATAATTAGCCATAGCTGCAATCAAGCTAGACTTGCCTGTTCCTGGTGGTCCATACAACAAATATCCCCTTTTCCATGCCTTGCCAACTCTTCTATAGTAATCTCTTCTCCTAACAAATCTTTCTAAATCATCAATCACTTTCTTCTTCTCTTCAGGATCCATTGCTATTGTATCAAAAGTCGATGGATGATCAATATTCACACATTCTCCACCATAACTCCCAAGTGGAGAGAGTTTTATCACCTTGTTTTCCTCTTTTATAGCTTTTGATCTTTCAAGAACAAATGGCAACTAAGTTTTCAATACCATTTCCTTGTGAATCTTAACGAAACTAAGTTCATACCACATTTTTTCGATTTTATCTACAGAAAAATAGCCATCATCACAATTTGTCTTCTGACTCTCCACAACTTTCAACTCCCAAATGAGTTCAACCCTTCAAATATATCAATGATTTTCTCATCTTTGCTAATGTTGATTGCAAATTTCTTTTCTTTCTCTGCTTTGGAGATTTTAACTCTTTGAACTAAAGGGGACATGACTATATTGCCTAAGTATAGTTTAGAGGCTTCAAAGATTTCATTTGGAGTGATACCATTGGTTTCTTCAATGCTGAGGGTAATTTGGGAAGAAATATTTCCTATAAAGATTCCAACTTTAGACAATATTTTGTCTTGGAGATTTTTGGGTATAAGTTGGTTTGTCATGTTTTGAACTTCAGAGACTAAAGTTCTAACTAGAATTGCTGAAGCAGTTAAAGTTGTATATGCTGATAGAACTGATGTTGTTGAAGGCATTTTTGAAAGGGAAAACATTTTTTTTTTTTTGAGTTTTAGGCAAAGTAATTTGTGTTTGAATTGTTTGAAGTTATTTACCAAGAAGTGGCATTTATAGTAGCTAAAAAAATGAAAACTTTCATGTGAAGCTTTTGGAAATATTGTTGATTGAGGCAAGTGAGTGACTTGGTCCAAAAGCTTGTTTTACAATTAGAGAATGATAAGGTTAGAGTTGTAAATGGACAAAGGCTGTGAAGCAATTCTTGGAAAGGGTCTTGTTAAATATGTAGAGGGGAAAAAGTGGGAATTTTTAAAAATAAAATTCCATGGACCTATATTTGCTGACTTATTCTGTCATGATATTGTATTTTAAATCTTTTACCCCTTAGTTACTCATTCTGTTTCAATTTATGTGATGCAGTTTGATTTGATATAAAAAAGAAAAAATTAAAAAAAAAAGTTTTTTGAAATTTGTGGTCTAAAATAAGTTAAGTCTAATATAACTTAAATTGATTTTAACAAAAAAAAATCAATCTGAGACCAAACCAACTCAATATTATATAAATAATGTTTAAAAATAATTTTATACATAAAAATATTTACTTTGATATAATTTCTAAATATTTCTTATACTTTTTCATAATTTTTATCTTTTAATATATTATTTCAAGAATTTTGAATGATCCAATAAATGTTATAGTCTATAGATATTAGTAACTCTAGTAAAGCTCAAATCAAAATCAAATCAATACTAATGCTAACAAAAAAAATTAATTAAACACTAAGAATGACAATAATATTGAATATTTGTTCTTTAGTTTTACATTAGTTTAGACATTTAAAATACATAACCTAATTTTTATTTTTCTTTATTGTTTAATCATGTAATTAATACTTATTACACTTATTTTAGCATGATTTAGTACTTTTAAATTATATCATTTTCATTGTGACTTATTAATTTGCAATATTTATTTTTTTGTGATTTTATTATTATTTTTTGTTGAATATTTTAGTCTCATCAATCATCTTATATTTTATGTTATTTTGGGAAGAAACACCTTAGAGAGTTGTATTTTGATATGACTAAAGAAATATTTGGAGCACAAATTAATTATATTTTTGTGTGCTTACTTTACCGGAAAACCTCCGAAAAACCCAAAAAAAAACTCGAGGTTGAAAAACCTGAGTTTTATTAGTTTGGTTTGGTTTATAATTTAAAAATTTGACACACATGGTTTGGCTTAGTATTTAAAAAACCCAAAGTTCGACATAAATTCTCTAAAAATTATGATTTGGGAATTTCAAATCATGATTTGAGATTTTTCACATACAAAAATTGACCCACAAGTTTAAATTTTATAAAAATAACCCCACATTTATATCTACTAACAATTTATTTCGTATGTAAATAAAATTTATAATTCATATCATTACTTTTTAAAACATTTATATCTCATATAATGATTATTCTCACTAACTTAGAATTTATTATTACTTCAAATCAATTTCTATTTTACCATTTATATTCACCAAATTCATTATTTTTTATCAAATATATTTACCAACCAAATTGACCGATGAATAACTCAAAGTATCAATAATTTGTCTTCTTAGGCATATCAACGAGAAATACAAGTTTAACGTGAAAAGATTGTTCGTACTATGTGGAAGGATTATATTAAAGACTAGTACAACACAAATTATATTTGATTTTATTTTTGTTGAATTAAAGTTCGATCAATAAATATTGTATCATTTAAGAATATCTTTGTGATAGTGTATTATGTGACTTTATAAACTGGTGCTTATTTGGTAAGATTGTATAAAGAATTGAGACAATTGTAATAATTTTACAACTTATGAGTTTTTTATGTTTATGAGAAAACATACAACATAAAAAGTTGAAATCGCATGTCCAAACAAAACTTCAACTTCATCTCATGACATATCGCATGGTCCAACGTGCCCTAAGTCTCATAAACTTGAAATAATATGTTAAAAGATAAAAATTATGAAAAAATATAAGAAATATTTAGAAATTATATCAAAGTAAATACTTTATGTATAAAATAAATATTTAAAAATTATATATATATATATATATATATATATATATATATATATATATATTGTCGGGTTGGTTTGGTATCGGGTTGACTCATTTTAGTTAAAACCAGCCCAAGTACAGTCAGCTTTTTTATTCCAATACCAAACCAAATCAAACCAAACTATTAGTCGATTTTTTTTTCCTGATTTGACTCGATTTGCGGTTGGGTTCAATTTTTGGTTCGGTTTTACACCCCTATCTATTATCATATGTTATTTTTTTTATTTTGATTATCGCATTATTTTGTTGTTCTTGTTTCCTTTCTTGTAGGCGTTCCACTGCTTCCATTTAATTGCTTCACTGTTTTTTTCTTCTTTGTACATGAATTTGCTGCGTTTGAGCTAGGAGTCTTTCAAAAACAATCTTTTTACCTCCATGAGACAGTGGTAAAGTCTATGCATACTCTACCCTTCTCAAACCCCACTTGTGGGATTACACTTGATATGTTGTTGCTAATCTTACTGTGTAATTACATTTGTGCAACCAAATAGTACGTTTGTGAATGCACAGTAATTACATTATAACATACAAACATGTCGTCGTAATTACTAATAAATACACCAATTCTAGTTATTTGGTGGCTTTCGAAACACTCTTAAAAAAATGACTTCCCTACGTAAGATAAAAAGAACATTTTCCAAAACTCTCTTTCAACCTTACCACCCAACCCCAACCCCCGATACAGTTGGGGCGAGGTCGGATCTCGAACCAAATTAAGGGTCAGGGTCATGGGTCGGGGTCTCGATTTGGGTTAGAGGTCAGGGTCGAGGTTAGGACCCAACTCTTGAACCCGAACCAAACCCAAGACCCGACTTTCGACCTCGACTCCTAACCCCCCAACTTGACACTCAACTACTTGACTCCCAATCCAAGTTTCGACCCTGACTCGAGACCCCACTCCCAATTCGACTAAACTCTCGACCCGAGACCCAACTCCCTATTATAGTATTTTTCAAATTCGGTGTTGTAGTATTTTCTCAATAATATCTAAAAATGTTGTTGGGCAATACATTTTCTTCTTACTAATCCAACACCCGAAAATAAGTTAAAAACTCACTTATTTTTCAAGAAAAACATTTTCTTTCATACCAAACACACCCTAAGTTTAAGTTCATCTGCTTGGCTTGATAAATGATAACAATCTCTTAAATCACTAACCCTGTCACCCTACGCAATTGATAATTCAAAAGGCAAAACTCTTGATCATAGTTTGGCGAAACAAAACTTGCTAGGAATTGAATTAATAGGCTCAGGGCGTGCCCCCTAGTCTTGTGAAACCAATGACTCAATAGGTTTTTACTAGACTCGGAGAGCTTCAACAAGTATATTTTATTGGAAAATATGAGACCCCGACCATTGAATTTCATGTCGAAATAGTCTTGAAGTTCATCTATATATGTATATGGGCATTTAGCAACTGAAGAAAGAAAATAAACAAAAACTTTAGACCTGGCTTTACGTATTTACATCACCGTGGTTCGTTCTTTACTGTTCTTCAGCTCTCCAGACTTGTCGGAGCAGCTGATATCTAACAACTTTCCGATCACCCTTCCCCTTGGCGATCAAGTTGATCTTTGCTAGATTAGGAGAACCACGGAGTCTATCAGCTACGATTGAACTCAAGGGCGAGTCCAATTCATCAAGCTCATCATCACTGGTGTAAGATTTCTTCAGTACTGATGAACTGCTTCTTTGTAAAGATTGGTTTCCAGTCTCTCCCAGAAAGGTTTTAATGGACCTTACTGAAGGGGGTAAATATGTAGTAGGCGATGCAGTGAACGGGACAGTCGAGATAGATTCTTCAAGAGTATCCTCAGCATCCTAGATTAAGAAATGACGCATTCATGACAAAACTGATCTTTTAATGAAATGGAAGTTTGATAAGTCTCAACCACAAGCATCAATGAAATTGCATGGCGCATACAGTTTGAGGTGCCGTCCGTTTGATGTTTTTGAGTTTGCAAGGCTTTAAGTTGTGTTTGAGCTAAATCTTGAAAGAAAAAGTAGAGTTTTTGAAAATTTCCAACTCAGTTTTTCAAATGTCTCAGAACAGCAAAACTTTCAAGATTTGGAAATCTAATGTTTTTCAAGATTAAGTTCAAACAAACACTATTTGGAAACTCAGAAAC
>JAJONR010007429.1:0-36943 GCA_029582245.1 Solanum etuberosum
CCCCAAATAGGACCTGAGTATGGTTTAGGTGTGTCTCTGGGATTTCGGACATAGGCTGGGGGTACTTATGCAGTTTCCCTATTTTAAAAGAAAGAAGTCTTGACCTTTTGACGGAGGATTAAAAATTATTCCTTTTGACATAAATCTTTGAAAATTTAGACTGAACATTTGAACTAAAACTTTAAATCTCTAGAAAATATAAAGTGACTGAACATTTGAACTTAAAAATTTAAATTTCTAGAAACCATGTTAGAAGATTACAAAGAGTTGCGAATTTCTGCGTTTTGAGTTGACAAAACTAATATAAGAAAAGTTCCATGGAAAAAATTTACTCTCCTTTCTCTGTTCGACTTTTTATTAGATATAGGAGTTTGGGTCCAAACGATCCTAATATATATATATATATATATATATATATATATTAATACCAATTTATATAATGTAAATAGAATTTTGAGAGTTGATCAATTTTTTCTTTGACCGTAGTCTTTTAATTCTTCAGCCCTAAGTTGTTAATTATGGTAATTTATAGTACTTTAAACATAATTTTTAAATATATAAATTATCCAAAATGCCTTTTTAATTATTGAAAATGTCTTTACTCACATTCTTCCAATTTATGTGACACAAATAAAATTTTGAAGCGTCAATTAAAATTTTCTTTTATCATAGTTTTTATGAGAAAATTTCAAAAACAACTAAGACTAGAAACATAATCGGCTCCTTAGCTATAGTTTCTTTAATTACGGTTAGTAGCTACATGCTAGAAGTGGGAGAGATGCAAACGAGAGTGGGAGAGGGAGGAGAGATACGAGAGAGATCTAGTAGAGAGACACAATTGATTTGTATATCTGATGGATAATTGTATCACGAATTATATTGATATAATTTATTTGTATAAAAAACTAGCTACTAGAAGGACGAGAGAGGTGAGCGAGATTGAGTGAGGGAGGAGAGAGGAGAGTGATATTTGGGAGAGAGAGATGAGAGGCAAGAAAGATACAATTAATTAGTATATTTGACCGATAATTGTATATCTGACCGATAATTGTATATCTGACTGATAATTGTATCATGAATAAAATTGTATCAAAGACTATTGTATTCAATTCGTTGATGCATTTCGATTGTATCAAGTATATTAACAAATACATTTTGTATCCGAACACAATTTGTATCGGCGAGTACAATTGTATCATTGTTATAGTTCATAACAAATGATATTTGTATTCATGTGCATATGTACTCATCTGCTACCTTGTGTATTGTATTTGTTGTTACTATGTGTATTTGTGTTACCAATTGTATTTGTATTATAGAGAGAGATAGAGAGAATAAGAGGTGAGAGAGAGAGTAGAGAGAGGAAAGAGGCAAGCGAGAGAGGGAAGAGAGAGAGAGGAGAGAAGCGAGTGAGAGTGTAGAGACAGGAGAGAAGCGAGTGAGAGTGTAGAGACAGGAGAGAAGCGAGTGAGAGTGTAGAGACAGGAGAGAGGCGAGAGAGGAGAGAGGAATTTATTATAAAATCCTTACTATAACTATAAATTGTAATTCTTTTAAACTATAGTTATGTATAGTAAATACATATCACATGTTTGTCTTCTTATGTAATTTTTCTTTCTTTTATATGTCACGGGCTCAATATATGTTTATCCCTCTAATTCAATTTATATGACACAAATAGAATTTTGATAGTTGATAGAAATTTTCTTTAACCATAATTTTTTTCATTATTATAAGTTGTTAATTATTGTGATTTATAGTATTTTAAACACAATTTGTAAATATATAAACTATTGAAAATGCCTTTAAAATGATTGAAAATGTCTTTACCCCCTCTGTCCCAATTTATGTGGCATAGATGGAATTTGGAGAGTCAATCAAATTTTTATAAGATCGGAATTTTTATATGATTTTTAAAACTATTTTAAGTTGTTAATTATTGTGTTTTATGATATATTCAAATTACACGTCTCAATGAAGTATAAAATGATCGTTCAAACATAGAATCCAACAATGTTGGGATCGAATTCCACAGAGAATATGACGAGAATATTATTCTTAGGTGTAACTACAATATATGGTCTTTATTTCTTAAACAATTGCGAAAAGTAAAGTTTAAAAGCATTGATTTTGTTGTTGCTTACTAACTAAATACTTGGTTGTATATTAATAAGAATGTGAAACTAAGGTTATGAATTCCCATTTTAGGTCTTAAAGTAGTTCTAATTGATTTTACAAAACTCTAGTTAAGTAATTTTGGGTGTAAAATGATCAACTTTCTAAGTTATTATTACTAGAGTCTTTCGGTCCATCCAGAAGATATCACCTTAAGTCCTTGCAACACTTGGGTGTTACTTTAACAATTATTAATATAGGTCTCAAGTAGATTGTCTCAAATCATTCGATGGAACACGAGTTTAAATTTTCGTGCTTAGTTTTTTTTGCTAATCTTAACTTCTTCTCCAAGCAAGTAAAGAATATAGGCAGGTTCTAATGCAATACTTCATTAAAATTCATACAAAACGAAAGAACTAACCATACCAAGAATAATCATCTAGAATTTTTACATACAAAACTATCTCATTGTTACTTTCATTTTAGGGCTCCACAACCCTAACTATTGATTTAGTTACCCATAAAAAGTATAGAAATTAAATTGTAAATAAAGTAAGACAAGCTTACAATGATCAAGAGGAAGAATCAAGAACCAAAAGATTAATTTCAATAATTAGTATTGATCGCAATTGCAAAACATATTGTTCTTGCGCAGAAAAATGCTCTAAGACTCGAAAATCCCAGAAAATGCAATATCCAGGAACTCCTAATAAAATGCTAAAACTAGATGTGAATAGTTTCTAAAGATAAAAAATAAAAATTAGAATAAATTAGACTTCATTCACGCGCTGCGACGCCTCATACTCTATTGCGGTCGCAACGGCTTACCACATCACGTATGTAACGACCTGAACCTTTATTACTCAAACATACCTCGTGTGGAATCTCAAAGTTCTTGACAAATGTGATGCCTATTTAAAAATTGTGGTACACGATAAAATTGTTTAAATTTAAATTGATCAAGACTGACGTGAGCTCACCATAGCAGGAAGCCTCACATTATGTTGAGTGCGCCTGCATGACCGCTATAGTGGAGGTGACAAAATTAAACCCTGGATAAAATAATATTTTTATTTTTCTCCCACATTTGAAGAAGAAAAACAGGTGAGGGTTTGTTACACCTCAAAAATCGAGAAGTTGAAAAGACAGGAAATGTACAGATTTTTGGCACTGAAGTAGTGACTATGAGTCCTATGAATGGACTGTAGGAAGTCCTACGGGCCGTAGAAGGGAAGTCGTAGGTTTGAGTTAATTTTTGGAAAATTCAAGTTTCTGAAGTTTGACCCACGAGTAGCCAGGACGAGCCGTAGATAGCACTGGTAGAAGTGATTCAAACTTAGTGGAATTTTGGACTTGAACTTGGGTTCTACGGACCATAGATTGAACAACAGGTCGTAGATTGGTCTTGTAGAAAGTGTAGAATTTTTGGATTTCTGAATTTGGTTCTACAATTGATCAGTAAGGTCCATAGGAACCGTAGAAGCCATTCGATAATTATTATTAAGGGTATTTGAGTATTTTCGTATGAATTTAATATCTATACAATGTTGTTTTGAACCTAATTCTAAGATATATAACTACCTTTCAACTCCTAATTCTACCCAAACCCTTTTCATTCTCTTAAATCCCCAATTTCCATCCAAGTTCATCCTCTCCAATTCTCTCTCAAGTTCAAGGAAGAACCCAGGGTTCAAGCTTCAATTATTCTTTTTCCTCCATTGCTTTTGGACTTTTTTTATCAAGGTATGAGGAGATTCACCAACGGATTTCATTCATCCATTGGGTCCCAAAAGATTTATAAATTTCCAATTCAATTTCACCTAAATTGCTTAGGTTTCATGTAATCTTCATGGTCTTAATTGATGTTGATTTAAATATTCAATTTCAATCTTCCTATGCATTTGTGATTAAAATACATGATTTTAAATTGATTTCTATAAGACTCATGCGTTATTCGTGATTCTTTATATAGAAAGAAAGCCACAAAGTTATGAATATGAATTATGAAAGTTATGAATCTTCTTATGAGAAAGAAGTTTATGATCTAAGGTTTATTTTAAGATGAGCATCAATGAAATTGTGAAAAAGTTTTCTCACATATTAAGAAATCATGATTAGTGAAAGGTTTTATCACAATAGTGTGAATTATGATTTAAGGAGCTACTCTATGATGAATTAAGCTTGGATTAGTGACTTAATTTTTCTTTTTCATGTATGATGATATGTTTATGAATATGACTATTTCTTTGGGATCTTTTACTTAGCGCCGAGATAACATTGAATGGAGGCCTTCATGTTAGTAGAGGGCGGGTCTCTTGTTAATCTCCTTGTCCCTAACTACATGCCCCTGTAGGATTATCTTAGAAATAAATAGCTAGTGGATCCACCTAAGCTAGAAGTTTATGGCCCTTACCTTGGCGAATAGGACATCTTTTCTCGATGTGGGAGCAAGACACCGGATTCCATATTATTTCTCACATGGTCTATGTCAGTTAAAGGTAAATATCCCACAAAATGAACTAAGTTACTTTCAATGATCTTATGAAGCTTTCATTATGATTTTAATTTGCATTGACTGTGTTCATGATTTATGATTTTTCTTTAAAGGTTTTAATATGTTTTAGCTTGGTCATGCATATCATGTTTTTCTTTATGTCCCCTTATGATCATGTTTGACATTTTTATGCATATCCATCACACTTAGTACATTCAATGTACTAATGCATACTTTTACCTACATTGTCTCATAATGTAGAGTTCGACACTTCTTCTCCTCTCGTTCATGGCTAATTGATTGGCTGATCATTGAACACTTGGTGAGTCCTCATGTTCTGAGGACTGTATCACAATTACTATGTTTTTCTTATGTCCGTAGTTCTTCAGACGTTGTATGTGTTGTATGGGTTACATCTCAACTACTCTTTTGATGTATTAGATTAGCTTGTCAAGACTATGATTAGACTTCCATTTTTATGTCAAACTCTTTTATGATATGAGGCCTATTGCTTAATTTCTCGTATTTCCTATTATATTGTGTTGTATGTATGTCAAGTGACTTGTATAGGACTTTCGGGGTCTTATACGTCATGTGACGTCTAGGGTGAACTTTGGGTCATGACAAACTTGGTATTCAGAGCACAAGATTTGAGAAAAAGGTCCCAAGAGGTCTGACAAGCCGCGTTGAGTAGAGTCTTGTTTATAAGTGTGAAGCACACCACATTTATGAATAGGAGTATACAAAGAGTTTAAGAAACTTCACTTCTGTCACTACTCTAAAGTCGTGCCATAGAGTCTATTTCTATAAATATCCTTCTCATAAATTTGCCCGATGATTTTCACGATATGCCCCATCGAAGAGCTTACATGGGAAGGAATGAGGGTGATAATGTGGAGCCTGAGGTTCCTCAGGTTCTAGTTGACCCTTTGGCCAAGCAAGTAGCTCATGCCGAATTACAAGTAATTTTCCAATTGTTGGCTCAAGCTATGACGACCCAATCCAATAGGCAAGCCGTGTCTCTCATGAACCCAAATGTGGGTACGGAGGCAACAAAGATAAAAGACTTCACTAGGATGTATCCCCGGGAGTTTCATGGGTCAAAAGTGGATGAGGATCCTCAAGAGTTCATTGATGAGATTTATAAGATAGTGGAAATTATAGGGGTGTGTATGATAGAGAAGGTGGAAGTGTCCACTTATGAACTCAAGGGTGTTGCGCAAGTTTGGTCTGAACAATGGAAGGGTGAGAGGGCTATTGATCCAGTCCTCTTGATTGGGAGAAATTCAAAGGAGGATTTCTTGATTGTTTCGTTCTTCTTGAGATGAGAGAAGAAAAACTGTTTGAGTTCATTAACCTCCGACAAGGGAATACGAGTGTTAATGAGTATGCTTTGAAGTTCACTCAATTGACTAATTATGCTTCGACTATAGTTGCCGACTCTAGGACAAGGATGAGTAAGTTTGTATCGAGTGTGTTCGACTTGGTTGTGAAGGAATGCCAAACCACTATACTAATCAAGGAGATGGATATCTCCCGATTGATGATACATGCCCAACAAATTGAAGAGAAAAAGCTCAAGGAAAGGGCAAGAGAGTCCAAGAAGACAAGGACTAGTGATAGTGACTTTTCTCATTCTAGGTCCGGTGGACAAGGTCGTTCTAAATTCTAGAAAGGTTTTTCAGGTCAAGGTTCTTGTAATGCTCCGACCTCTAAGTTCAACAAGGATAGGGTGTCTAAGCCTAAGCCTCAAGTAGGAAATAGTGGTGGGTCTTCGATGCCTAATTGTACAAGGTACGACAAGAAACATGATGACAAATGTTTGGCCGGTACAAATGGTTGCTTTAATTATGGAAAGAGTGGTCGTAAGATGATATATGTTCGTTGATTGCTACTAAAGGAAGGGATGGTAGGCAAGCTCAGCCTAATGATTCTAGCTTGGGTGCTGTAAAGCAAAACAAATTCTATACTCTTCAGACTCGACATGATCATGTGGGTTCTCCAAATGTTGTGACTGGTATATTGAAAGTCTTTCACCTTGATGTTTATGCTTTACTTGATCTGGGTGCTACGTTTTTCTTTGTTAATCCTTATTTGTCCATGAAGTTTTATATTAGTCTCGAAATCCTTTCAAATCCCTTTCATGTCTCTACTCCCATTGGTGATTCTATTGTTGCTAAAAGAGTTTATAGAAATTTCCCTATTTTTGTTTCTCATAGAGTCACTCATGTTGATCTTGTAGAGCTTGATATGTTAGATTCCGATATTATTCTTGGGATGGATTGGCTTCATGCATGTTATGTTTCCTTAGATTGTAGGACTCGATTGGTCACTTACAAGGTTCCGAATGAACCTATCATATCATGAGAAGGAGGAAATTATGTTCTTAAGGGACAGTTTATATCTTGCCTAAAGGATAGGAAGATGATCTCTAAGGGTTACATTTATCATCTTGTTTGGGTTAGGGATACAAATTCAGATTCTGAAACCCCTACTCTTGAATCAGTTCCGATTGTAAATGAGTTTTTGGAAGTGTTTCTAGATGATCTTCTCCGTATTCCTCTTGAAAGGAAAATAGATTTCAGTATTGACCTTCTCCAACATACACAATCTATATCTATTCCTCCTTACCGTATGACCTCGGCAAAAATTATGGAGTTAAGACCCAAAGTAGCCCCTAGGCGTAACATAGCGTATAAGACCCCGAGAGGCCCCATACAAGCCACTTAGCTTTCATCATACAAGATAATACAATAAAAGAGATTAAAAGACAGTTTCAATATATCAAGTATTATAGCGAAAAGCAGAAATCAAAACATCGTCTCAAAGCCATCTAGTACATAAGAATGAATCTGGGCGTAGCCCGTACATCATGTTCCAAAACTGAAAGTAAGGGAAGACTGAAAACAATAAATGTCCATCCTTGAAGCATGAGGACTCACCGAAGCTCGGAATCTCCTCTACGAACTCTAGCCACAAAACTGGAAACCCTGACTGTCGGACCCTACATTTGAGGAAATGTAGGCAAGAGTATGCGTTAGTACAAACATGTACCAAGTATGATAGCCATGCATGAAAACATATAAAGTCATGCTAAAAAGAGACATTTCCGTGAGCATGCAATGATCAAGCTAAAACATAAATCTTGAAGGTTAGAAAACATAAGTCGTAAAATATGATCAATGCAAATGAACATCATCTTAAACATGTATGAGATACTTCCTTGAAGTAACCTTAGTTCATCTTAACTTGCTTGTGAGAAGTAGCCTTAGTTCATCTTAACTTGCTTGTGGGAAGTAGCTTTAACCAACATATAAGACCATGAGAGCTATTATCATGGAATCCAGTGTCTCCCACACCGAAAAGGGTTGTCCTACCTACCAAGGTAAGGACCATGAACTTCTAGCTTATGTGGATCTACTAGCTAATGTCTATCTAGACAATCCTATGTTGGCACCTAGTTTATAGGACATGGGTGATCGCCACTTGTCCACTCGGTACCAGGCTTAACTTCCACATAATAGTTCTTATTCATAATCATCTTAACTCTAAAAGGAACATGGGTAATCACCTCTTGTCCTTACTTCATATGAAATGGGTAATTGCCTCTTGTCTTTCAATTAGAGAGCATGAGAAATCACCTCTTGCCTCAACATTAGAATAGCTTTTAACATTGATTCATTTTAGGGGAGAAGACATTTCAACCCTAAGAACCCTTATTATGTGAGAAAACCTTTCAAAATCATACTTTCATGTGTATCTGAGAAATACTTTCATCAACACACCAATAACAAAATCATTGATACTTCACTCTCAAAGCATTCTTAAAATATTTACATCAACTTCATAAGAATATGCTTGATTTCATAATCTCCTCTTTCATAATTCAAAACCATCATTACATCATCATAAATTGCAAAATATGGGAATTACATGGGTTCATGGGGGATCATCATAAAAAGATGAGATTAACTCAATTCATGCATAAGAGATCATAAATCAATCAATTAAATCAGTAATCAAGAGAATCCACAACATAAAAAAAATCCTAACTCAATTGGGGATTTCTAACTTTGAAAATTGGAGAATTTGGGGACTCTATGGATGTAAACTATCATACCTCAATGCCAATTGCTTAACTTCAATGGAGGAATTGGAGAGAACCCTAGGTTGAACTCAATGCCAATTGCTTAAATTCAATGGAGGAATTGGAGACTTGGCTTGGAACCTTAGGTTGAACCCTTCTTCTTCAAGCTTTCTAGAGAGAGAAATATTTGGGAGAGAAAGACTTGCTCTTCTTTTTGGTAGTTTTAGAGAATGAATTGAATCGGTTAAATTTGGGGTTAAAACTACTTATATAGAGGTTCTAGGTAGGGGTAAAATGACATAGTATCGAGATAAAATAATTAAGAAAAGACCCAACTGTCCCTGACTTACAGCTGACGTGAACCCCATATGGAGGGCTTCACGAGCCGTCTCAGGCTCCCGAGCCGTCTCAGGGTCCACGAGCCGTCTCAGGGTCCACGAGCCGTCTGGGTAATCGTGGCCCTTGGAACAGTGGCTTGGAAAGACCCCTAGATGCCTTGACTCACCTCACGACCAGCTTCACGGGTTGTTTTTCCCTTCACGACCCATTTGGAGGTCCGTGAGAAGGGGCTGGCCTTGGGGTGGGTTCTGCCTCCCCTTCACGGGCACCACCACGAGGCGTGAGGCACACCACGAGCCGTCTAAGAGCTCGTGGGAGGGGAGACCCTCTTGGCCAGGATATGGAAGGCCTTCACAAGCACCACCACGAGCCGTGGTACCCCTTCACGGCCCGTCAAGGGCTCCATAAAGGGTGCCTTGACTCAGTTTTGGGCTGGTGACCTTCCACTTGACCCCTTTCTTAGCCCTCCTTATTCCGAGGTGTTACATTATCTCCCCGTTGGGAACATTCTTCCTCGAATGGGATGCTAGATATCACATGAAGGAAAATAACTCAAATCTAGCAGCCCAACATGCATGCAATCACATAAATGCGCATATCCGAGGAGGAAACATCAACTCCAAGCTAAAGCATGTTCAAAACATCATATTGTAAAGTCTATATGCAACTCATACTCAAATGCACATAAACATGTAGAAATCAATCAAGTTGACTCATTTTCTCAAAACTAAGCTTTTTCATGAACATGCATAAATGAGGAAATCATAAGAATATCTAAGACACATGACACCGAGAGAGTAAACCATGAGGAACTCAATACCTCAAGCTAGAGTAGAGGTAAAAGGAAAGAGATGAGGATAACGGGACATTATATCGGCCTTGGCCTCCCAAGTAGCACCCTCAACTAACTGATTCCTCCACAAAACTTTTACGGAATTAACTTCTTTATTTCTCAACTTCGTGACTTGCCGGTCTAAAATCTCAATCGAAACTTCCTCATAAGAAAGATTCTCCTTAACTCCCAAACCTTCTAAGGGGACTATAGATGTCGGATCACCAACACTTTTATTCAACAAGGAGACATGGAAAACTGGATGCACTGATGCCAATTCATTAGTTAATTCAAGCTCATAAGCAACCTTACCAATACGTCTCAAAATCTTATTTGGGCCTACATATCGGGGACTAAGCTTCCCTTTCTTACCAAACCTCATTACAACCTTCATGGGTGAAATTTTCAAGTAAACCCAATCATTCACATCAAACTCAAGATCTGTTCTTCTAACATCGGCATATTACCTTTGCCAACTTTGAGCCGTTTTCAACCTTTCTCTAATAAGTCGAACTTTTCCCATAGCCTCATGTACCAACTCGGGACTTATTATGGCAACTTCACCCACTTCAAACGAACCTATTGGAGATCTACACCTCCTACCATAAAGGGCCTCAAATGGAGCCATACCAATACTTGAGTGATAGCTATTGTTATATACAAACTCAATCAAAGGCAAATGATCATCCCAATTACCCTTGAAGTCAATTACACATGCTCTCAACATATCCTCCAAAGTTTGGATAGTACGCTCCGCTTGCCCATCAGTTTGTGGATGAAAGACCGTACTAAGCTTAACACAGGTACCAAGATCTTTTTGGAAAGATTTCCAAAATTGAGAAGTGAATTGGGTACCTCGATCGGAGATAATGGATAAGGGCACTCCATTCAACCTCACCATTTCCTTCAAATACAACTTGGCATAGTCTTTCGCTGAATAAGAAACCTTGACGGAAATGAAATGAGCTGATTTCGTCATTCGATCTACTATAACCCAAATCGAGTCATGTTGTCACCGGGTGCGAGGAAAGCCAACGATGAAGTGCATCTTCAAATCTTCCCACTTTCAAGTAGGAATGCTAATCCTCCCGGTTTCTGATGCTCAACCTTCACTTGTTGACAATTGGGACATTTAGCCACAAATCCCACAATATCCTTCTTCATCCCATTCCACCAATAGATCTCCCACAAGTCATGGTACATCTTGGTGGCTCCCGGCTAAATGGAATATCGAGAACTATGGGATTCTGACAAGATCTATTCTTTCAAGTCGTCTACATTAGGAACACACAAACGAACTTGATATCTAAGTACCCCATCTCCCCCTTGGGAGAAAGCCTCTATGGACTTTTTAAGCATCACTTTCTTTAATTCAACCAATGTCGGATCAAGACCTTGCTTGGCTTTCACATCCGCCACAAAGACGATTCTAACACATTGTGAACCATAACCCCACCTTTATTAGAGTCTACCAACTGAACACCCAACCGGGACAATCTATGAACATCTCAAACCAACTCCTTTCTATCATCCTCAATATGAGCAACATTACCCACAAATAACCGACTAAGAGCATCCGCCACCACGTTTGCCTTTCTAGGGTGATAGAGAACACCCATATCATAATCCTTCAATAACTCAAGCCACCTTCTTTAGCAAAGTTTCAGATAATTCTGATTAAACACATATTGCAAACTCTTGTGGTCGGTAAAAACATCTGCATGAACACCATTCAAATAGTGTCTCCAAATCTTTAAGGCAAAAACAACTGCCGCTAGTTCAAGGTAATGGGTAGGATAATTCTTCTCATGAATCTTAAGTTGCCTTGAAGCATAGGCAATAACTTTCCATTTTTCATAAGTACACGTCCTAGCTCAATTCTCGAGGCATCACAATAAACAACAAAACCATCAATCCTTTTTGGTAAAGTCAACACGGGAGCGGAAGTAAGTCTATTCTTCAATTCCTGAAAACTCTTTTCACATGCTTCGGACAATATGAACTTAGCTTTCTTTTGAGTCAGTGCTGTTAATTGAGAGGCAATCGAAAAAAAACCCTCAACAAACCTTCTGTAGTAACCAACAAAACCCAAGAAACTTCTAATGTCCGAAGGGGATAGAGGTCTAGGCCAACTCTTGGCTGCATCCGTCTTCTTAGGATCTACCTCAATACCCTTACTTGAAACAATATGACCAAGAAAAGCCACTGACCTTAGCCAAAACTCGCATTTACTAAACTTTGCAAAGAGTTGTTGATCCTTGAGACTTTGCTACACAATCCTCAAATGATTGATGTGATCATCCTCACTTCTCGAATACATCAATATATCATCAATGAACATAATCACAAACATGTCAAGGTATTGTCTAAACACCCTATTCATCAAATCCATAAATGCCGTCGGAGCATTAGTCAAAAATGACGCCGGAATTCCGGATCACCAAAAATCCATGGACTAGCACATGAAAAGCGGCAAAATGAGGGCTTTGCCTTTTCTGGGCTCGTTTGACTATTAAAATGGGCCGGTTTGGCCTTGGGGACCAACCGACTCCATATCTAGGGTCTTAACAGACATCCATAGAACCTTTCGGTAAAAATGACGTCGGAATTCCGGATCACCAAAAATTCCATGGACTATAGCACACGAATATCGGCTAAATGGAGGGTTTCCCTGCTCTGGTGCACGTTTGACCTTAAAAATGGGCTGGTTTGGCCGTGGGGACCCCGGCTCCATAGCAAAGATCTTAACGGATGTTCATGAAAAATTTCTGCAAAATTGACATTGGAATTCTAGATCACGAAAAATCCATGGACTATTAAACACGAAAATCGGCAAAATGGGGGGTTTGCCTGTTATGGTGCTCGTTTAACCTTGCAAATGGGCCGGTTTGGTCGTGGGGACCAACCGGCTCCATAGCAAAGTTCTTAACTGATGTCCATGAAATATTTTGGCAAAAATTACGCAAGAATTCTAGATCACCAAAAATTCATAACTCAAAATGACCATACCGGGTCTAAAAGCCGTTTTTAGAATATCATCTTCTTGCACCTTCAATTGGTGATAACCTGACCGGAGGTCAATCTTGGAGAAGTAACTCGCTCCTTGAAGTTGATCAAACAAATCATCTATCCTTGGGAGAGGATACTTATTCTTAACGGTAACCTTGTTCAACTGCCGATAGTGTATACACATACGGAGAGAACCATCCTTCTTTCTATCAAACAAGACTGGAGCACCCCATGGAGAGACACTCAGTCAGATGAAACCCTTATCCAACAAATCTTTCAATTGCTCTTTCAACTCCTTAAGTTCTACCGGAGCCATTCGGTAAGGAGGAATAAAGATATGTTGCATATCTGGGAGAAGGTCAATACCAAAGTCTATTTCTCTTTCGGGAGAAATACCGGGTAAATCATCCAGAAACACTTCAGAAAACTCATTAACAACGGGGACCGACTCAAGAGTAGGGGTTTCAGAATCTACATCCCTCACCCTAACTAGATGGTATATGTAACCCTTAGCAATCATCTTTCTAGCTTTAAGACAAGAGACAAACTGACCCATAGGCATAGAATTTCCCCCTTTCCACTCTAGGACAGGCTCATTCAGGAACTGAAACTCGACTACACGAGTTCTACAATTAATAAAAGCATAACATGAATGCAACCAATCCATACCATGGATAGCATAAAAAACTAGCATATCAAGCTCTATCAGATCAACAAGAGTAACTCTATGGAACAAGGAGACATGACACTTCCTATAGACCCTCTTAGCCACAATAGAATCACCAACGAGAGTAGAGATAGAAAAAGGATCTAACAACATATCTGGAAGAATATCGAACCTCATAGCCACATATGGCGTCACAAAAGACAAGGTAGCACCGGGATTAAGTAAAGCATAAACATCAAGTTGAAAGACCTTCAACATACTGGTAACCACATCGGGAGAACCCTCTTACTCATGGTGAGTCTGAAGTGCATAGAATCAGTTTTGCTTCGGGGCAGTTGGACCCGAACCACTGGGACCAGATGAAGGATTAGGTTGAGCCCTTCGACGGTTATCTCCTTCATTCTTAGCAACTGAAGGAAAATCTCTTATCTTGTGGTCCATCTTACCGCAACCAAAGAAAGCATTGGAACCCGCTAGAGACTTTCCTTCATGATTCCTTCCACACTTAGCACAAGTAGGCCATAAAGACTCACTCCCATTTCCTCCTTGAGGCTTAGGGTTAGACACCCTATTGAACCTAGAAAGAGCATTGGAGGAACCTTGACCGGAAAACCTTTATCGGAATATAGAACGACCATGCCCAGCGGACCTTGAATGTGAGAAATTACCATCCCTGATTTTAGCCCTCTTTACCTTCCTAGACTTTTCCTTAAGTTTCTCCTCTTCAATTTGTAGAGCATGAACCATGAGATGAGAAATATCCATATCATTAACAAGCATGTCGGTACGACATTCCTTGACCACTATTTCGGACACACCCAAAACAAACTTACTCATCCTTTCCCTAGGATCGGCAATCATAGTGGGAGCATATCAAGACAATTGTGTGAACTTTAAAGCATATGCTTTCACATTCATATTTCCTTGATGAAAGTTGATGAATTCAAGCACCTTTGCCTCCCTCATCTCAAGGGGAAAAAAGCTAACAAGGAAAGCAACTTTGAACTTTTCCCAATCGAGAGGACCCACATCTTCTGGTCTCCCTTCTTTCCATTGGGTAAACCATATTTGAGCTACACCCTTAAGTTGATAAGCGGCCAATTCTTCCTTTTCCACCGGCGTCACTCCCATGATCATCAACACCTTATAAACCTCATCAATGAACTCTTGAGGATCTTCCTCAACCTTAGAACCATGAGACTCCAAGGGATTCATTCTAGTGAAGTCCCTCACTCTAGATGTCGACGTACCCACATTTGGGTTCACGGGAACCGTAACCTCCCTATTGGCTTGGGTCATCACGGCTTGAGTCAACATTTGAATAGCAGCCCTAAACTCTGCATTAGTTACTAGCTCGGCCAGATGATCGACTAGAACTTGAAGAGCTTGAGGAGGAGCCTCTTGGTTAACATTCTCTCTCTCATTCCTTCTAGCATATGCCCTTCGAGTAGCCATATCCTATAGAGAATTAGATAAGGAGTAGGAGAGATACCTTATTGAGTTAAGCTCTATCACACGACTTTAGAGTAATGAAAGAAGTGGAGTCTCTTAAATATCTTGTAGCCTCTAATTCATAAATGTGGCACATTTCACACTCATGAAAAATACTCGACTCGACGTGGTTTATGAGACTTCCTAGGACCTTTCTAAACCTTATGCTCTGATTACCAAATTTGTCATGACCCAAGGTAGCCCCTAGGCGTAACATGGCGTATAAGACCCCGAGAGGCCCCATACAAGTCACTTAGCTTTCATCATACAAGATAATAGAATAAAAGAGATTAAAAGACAATTTCAATATATCAAGTTTTATAGTGAAAAGCAGAAATCTAAACATCATCTCAATGCCATCTAGTACATAAGAATGAATATGGGCGTAGCCCGTACATCATGTTCCAAAATTGAAAGTAAGGGAAGACTGAAAACAATAAATGTCCATCCTTGAAGCATGAGGACTCACCAAAGCTTGGAATCTCCTTTACGAACTCTAGCCACAAAACTAGGAACCCTAACTGTTGGACCCTACATTTGGGGAAAAGTAGGCAAGAGTATGCGTTAATACAAACATGTACCCAGTATGATAGCCATGCATGAAAACATATAAAGTCATGCTAAAAAGGGAAATTTCCGAGAGGATGCAATGATCAAGCTAAAACATAAATCTTTAAGGTTAGAAAACATAAGTCGTAAAACATGATCAATGCAAATGAACATCATCTTAAACATGTATGAGATACTTCCTTGAAGTAATCTTAGTTCATCTTAACTTGCTTGTGAGAAGTAGCCTTAGTTCATCTTAACTTGCTTGTGGGAAGTAGCCTTAACCGACATATAAGACCATGAGAGCTATATCATGGAATTCGGTGTCTCCTACACCGAAAATGGTTGTCCTACTTCCCAAGGTAAGGACCATGAACTTCTAGCTTATGTGAATCCACTAGCTAATATTTATCTAGACAATCCTATGTTGGCACATAGTTTATGGGATATGGGTAATAGCCACTTGTCCACTAGGTACAAAGCTTAACTTCCACACAATAGTTCTTATTCATATTTATCTTAGCTCTTAAAGGAACACGGGTAATAACCTCTTGTCCTTAAATCATATGACATGGGTAATCGCCTCTTGTCTTTCAATTAGAAAGAATGAGTAATCGCCTCTTGCCTCAACATTAGAATAGATCCTTAACATTGGTTCATTTTAGGTGAGAAGACATTTTAACCCTAAGAACCCTTATTATGTGAGAAAATCTTTCAGAATCATTCTTTCATGTGTATATGAGAAATGCTTTCGTCAACACAACAATAACAACATCATTGATACTTCACTCTCAAAGCATCCTTAAAACATTTACATCAACTTCATAAGAACATGTTTTATTTCATAATCTCCTCTTTCATAATTCAAGACCCACATTACATCATCATAACTTGCAAAACATGGGAATTACATGGGTTCATGGGGGATCATCATAAAAACATGAGATTAACTCAATTTAATGCGTAAGAGATCATAAATCAATCAATTAAATTAATAATCAAGAGAACCCAAAACATAGAAGAAAACCCTAACTCAATTGGGGATTTCTAACTTTGAAAATTGGAGAATTTGGGCACTCCATGGATGAAAAGGCTCCATGGATGAAAACTATCATACCTCAATGCCAATTGCTTAAATTCAATGGAGGAATTGGAGACTTGGCTTGGAACCCTAGGTTGAACTAAATGCCAATTTCTTAACTACAATGGAGGAATTGGAGACTTGGCTTGGAACCCTAGGTTTAACCCTTCTTCTTCAAGCTTTCTAGAGAGAGAAATATTTAGGAGAGAAAAACTTGCTCTTCTTTTTGGTAGTTTTAGAGAATGACTTGAATGGGTTAAATTTGGGGTTAAAAATACTTATATAGGGGTTCTAGGTAGGGGTAAAATGACATAGTATCGAGATAAAATATTAGGAAAATACCCAACTGTCCCTGGCTTACAGATGACGCGAACCCCAGATAGAGGGCTTCACGAGCCATCTTAGGGTCCACGAGCCGTCTCAGGTTCCACAAGCCTTCTAGGTAGTTGTGACCCTTAGACCAGTGGCTTGGGAAGACCCCTAGATTCCTTGACCCACCTCACGACCAGCTTCATGGGTCGTTTGCCCCTTCACGACCTGTTTGGAGGTCTGTGAGAAGGGGTTGGCCTTGGGTTGGGTTCTGCCTCACCTTCACAGGCACCACCACGAGGCGTGAGGCACACCATGAGTCGTCTAAGGGCTCGTTGGAGGGGATCCCCTCTTGTCCAGGCTCTGGAATGCCTTCACGAGCACCACCACGAGTGTGGTACCCCTTCACAGCCCGTCAAGGGCTCCATGAAGGGTGCCCTGACTCAATTTTGGGCTGGTGACCTTCCGCTTGACATATTTCTTAGCCCTCTTGATTCCGAGGTATTACACTTGTGAGAAGAGTTTCCAAGAGTTGAAGGATAAACTCACTCCAGCCCTTATTTTAGCATTGCCAGAAGGATCGGATGATTTTGTAGTATATTATGATGCTTCAAGGATTGGTCTTGGTTGTGTTTTGATGCAACATGGGAAAGTCATCGCCTATGCCTCAAGGAAACTGAAGGCTCACGAAAAGAATTATAAAATTCATGATTTGGAGTTAGCGGCAATAGTGTTTGTTTTATAGATTTGGAGATGTTACTTATATGGTGTTCATGTAGATGTGTTTACCGATCACAAGAGCTTTAAATATGTGTTCATTCAAATGAATTTGAATCTTCGCCAAAGGAGATGACTTGGGTATTGAAGGAATACGACATAACTGTACTCTATCATCCTCATAAAGTGAATGTGGTGGCGGTTGCTCTTAGTTGGTTGTCGATGAGTAGTGTTACTCATGTTGAGGATGATAAGAAATAGTTAGTTCGTGATGTTCATAGATTGGTCCGATTAGGTGTTCACTTGCTTGATTCTAGTGAAGGTGGTGTGATAGTCCATAAAGGTTTAGAATCTTATTTCGTATTGATGTCAAGGCTAAGCAAGATCTTGATCCAGTATTGGTTGATTTGAAGAAGTCGGTTTCCGAAAAAACCATAGAGGATTTATCCTAGGGGGAGATGGTGTCCTTCGATATAAAGTTCAGTTGTGTGTTGCGAATATTAATGAGTTGAGAAATCAGATTTTGACAGAAGCTCACGTTTTTTGATATTCTATTTACTCTAGAGCCACCAAGATGTACTGTGATATGTGAGAGGTCTATTGGTGGAATGGGATGAAGAAGGATATTATGGGTAAATGTCTAAATTGTCAACAAATAAAAGTTGAGCATTAGAAACCCGGTGGTTTGGCTCAAGATATTAGTATTCCTACATGGAATGGGAAAGATTTAAATATAGACTTCATTATGAGTTACCTCGTACTCGTCGTCATTTTTACTCAATTCAGGTTATTATGGATCGAATGATGAAATTGGCTCACTTTCTTCCCGTTAAGATTTTATTTTCAACAGCCAAGTTATATATTCGGGAAATGGTAAGGTTGAATGGGGTGCCCTTGTCCATTATCTCTTCTACGTCTCAATTTTAGAAGTTATTTCAGAAAGGTCTTGGTACTCAAGTGAAACTTAGCACAACTTTTCACCCTCAAACTGATGGACAATTCAAGTGTACTACCCCGACCTTAGAAGATGTATTAAGAGCTTGCATGATAGATTTCAAGGGTAGTTGGGAGTATCATCTGCCTTTGATTGAGTTTGCTTATAATAATAACTATCACTCGAGTATCCAAATGGCTCCATTTGAGGCTCTCTATGGTAGGAGGTGTATTTCCCCTATTGGTTTGTTTGAAATTGGTGAGGTCTCTTTGATAGGGCCCGAGTTGGTGTATAAGGCTATGAAAAAGGTTTGACTTATTCGTGAGAGATTGAGAACGACTCAAAGTTGACAAAAGTCTTATGCCAATGTTAGAAGAAGAGAACTTGAGTTTAACGTTGATGATTGAGTTTACTTGAAAATTTCACCCATGAGGGGTATAATGAGATTTGAAGAGAAAGGTAAGTTTAGTCCCCGTTATGTGGGTCCAAATAAGATTTTGAGGCATATTGGCAAAGCTGCTTATGAAGTTGAGTTGCTTAATGATTAAGCATCGGTAAATTCGGTATTCCATGTTTCTTTGTTGAAAAAGTGTGTGAGATTCGACGTCCATTGTGCCTTTAGAAGGTTTGGGAGTTAAAGAAAATATTTTTTATGAAGAGGTTCCAATTGGAATTTTAGACCGACAAGTCTGAAAGTTGAGAAACAAAGAAGTTTCTTTCAGAAAAGTTCTTTGGAAGAATCAATTAGTTGAGGGTGCTACTTGGGAGGCCAAAGCCGATTTGATGTCCCGGTATCTTCATCTCTTTCCCTCCGATCCTATTCTAGCTTGAGGTATTATCTCCTCATGATTCATTCGTTCAGATTCATGCGTTTTAGCCATTCTCATGTTTTCATATACATGCATGTTCATGAAAAACTCTATTTTGATGTTATGATTTAACATGGAGTGATTCTCAATGTTTATGTGAAGTATGATGAGAAATGCATTCATGTTGGATTGTTAGTTTCTCTCATACTCTATTCGTGCTAAATTATTGTAACACCTCGTAAAGTGGAAAGTTAAGTTTTTGTAAAATTTAAGTTTCTGAAGTTTGTTCTACGAGTAGCTAAGACAAGCCGTAGATGGCACCCGTAGAAGTGATTCAGACTTAGTGAAATCTTAGACTTGAACTTGGGTTCTACAAACCGCAGACTAAACAATGGTTTGTAGATTGGTCTCATGAGAAGTGAAGAAATTTTGGGTTTCTAAAGTTGGTTCTACAGTTGACCAGTACAGGTCGTAGGAAGTTCTACGAACCGTAGGTCCTAACCGTTGAAGCCATCTGACAGTTATTATTAAGGGTATTTGAGTCTTTTTCTATGCATTTAATATCTATAATATGTCATTTTGACCCTAATTCTAAGACCTATAACTACCTTTCAACTCCTAATTCTACCAAAACCTTTTTAATTCTCTCAAATCCCTAATTCCCTTCCAAGTTCATCCTCTCCAATTGTGTCTCAAGTTCAAGGAAAAATCCTAGGGTTCATGATTCAAGTCTCCTTTTTCCTCCATTGCTTTTGAGATTTTCTTATCAAGGTATGAGGGGATTCACCAATAGATTCCATTCATCTATTGGGTCCCAAAAGATTTCTAAGTTTCCAATTCAATTTCACCTAAATTGCTTAGGGTTTCATGTGATATTCATGGGTCTTAATTGATGTTGATTTAATTTTTCAATTTCAATCTTCCAATGCATGTTTTAATTAAACTACATGATGCATTATTCATGATTTTTACTATGAAGTTATAAAGAAAGCCATCCAGTTATGAATATGAATTATGAAAGTTATGAATCTTTTTATGAGAAAAATGTTTATGAACTAAGGTTGCTTTTAATATGAGCAATAATGAAATTGTGAAAAGGTTCTCTCACATATTAAGAAATCATGATTGGTGAAAGGTTTTCTCACACTTGTATGAATCATGATTTAAGAGCTACTCTATGATGACTTAAGCTTGGATTAGTGACTTAATTGTGTTTTTCTATGTATGATGATATGTTTATGAATATGACTACTGAGATTTTTTACTTAGCACCAAGAGGACATTGAGATGGAGGTCTTCCCGTTAGTAGAGATCGGATCTCTAGTAGCAATCTCCTTGTCCCTAGCTACGTGCCCCCGTAGGATTGACTTACAAAAACATAGCTATTGGATCCACTTAAGCTAGAAATTTATGATCCTTACCTTGGAAAGTAGGAAATCTTTTTTTGTGTGGAGGGGCAAGACACCGCATTCCATGTTATAGCTCACATGTTCTATATCGGTTAACGGTAAATATCCCACAAAATGAAAAAAGTTACTTTCAAAGGTTTTATGAAGCTTTAATGATGCTTTTAAGATGCATTGATTGTGTTCATGATTTATGATTCTTCTTTAAAGGTTTTACTATGTTTTAGCTTAATCATGCATATTATGTTTTCCTTTATGTCCCCTTATGATCATGTTTCACGTTTTCATGTATATCCCTCATACTTAGTACATTTCATGTACTAGTGCATACTTGTGCCTACATTGTCTCATAATGTAAGGTTTGATGCTTCTTATCCTCTCGCTCATGGCTAGTTGATTGGGTGATCATTGAAAACTTGGTGAGTCCTCATGTCCCGAGGACTGTGTCGCTATTACTATGGTTTTCTTATATCTTTAGTTCTTCAGACGTTATATGTTTTGTATGTGTTACGTTCCAACCACTCTTTTGATGTATTAGATTGGCTTGTCACGACAATGATTAGATTTCCATTTTTATGTCAAACTCTTTTATGATATGAGGCCTATTACTTAATTTCTCATATTTCCTATTATATTGTATTGTATGTATGTCAAGTGACTTGTGTAGGGCCTCTCGGGGTCTTATACGCCATGTCACGTCTAGAATGAACTTTGGGTCGTGACAAGGTTGCTGCAATAATCCCTTTAAGCCACTCTAAGATTGTGAACCGTGGAGGGAAGAGATTTCAGCTTAAGAAAGGTTAAAACCCAATGATTTCCAATTTACGTTTGTTAAGAATCGCACCCACTGTCATGACCCAGGGGTACCCCTTAGATGTAACAAGTCGTGAAAAACCCCAAGAGGTCTCGTACAAGCCCCTTAGCATATCATAACATAAAGCAATAGAAATGATGCGGAAATTTAAAACATTTTTCTATAATATCAAAGTCTTTTATAAAACGAGCGGAAGTCTATTACACTTTGTCTCAAACCATCTAAAACATGAACATCTTTGGGACGCAGCCCATTCAATAGTCTAAAACATAAAATAAACACATAAAGGAAAGGTGATCAAATCCTCGATGCTATGAGGACTCACCAAATCTTCAACTCCTTGATCTAGTAGGAACCTAGCCACGGGGATGAAACTCAATATCGCCGGACCCTACATTTGATAAGAATTTAGGCAAGACTATGCGTTAGTACAATCAAGTACTAAATATGATAGCTAGCATAACAACATAGTCATAGGCATAATCATCAACACAGACATGAAATAAGCATAGATCAAAATAAGGCATAATCCATAAGCATAAGAGATACATCATATTCATAAGCATAGTCAATACTTAGATATTCATAACATAAGAGAACCACTTCATAAATAACCTCAAAGCATACTTGTGCAATGCATGGATAAGACTCCATAATCTCACCCATGCTAAGTACCACTTTAGGTCATCATACATATTTATCATAAACATACTTCTTGGTTGGGGACTAGTCCCTCTTTTAAAACCTTTGAACACTATGAGATACTTCTTTAAGCACATCTTAGTTCATTATTATTTTCAACACTATGAGATACTTCTTCAAGCATGTCTTAGTTAATTATTATTTTGAACACTACGAGATACTTCTTCAAGCATGTCTTGGTTCATTATTACTTTGAGCACTACGAGATACTTCTTCAAGCATGTCTTGGTTCATTATTACTTTGAACACTACGAGATACTTCTTCAAACATGTCTTAGTTCATGGGATACAGAGATTGCTACTAGAAACCCGGACTCCACTAGGTGAAGGATTCCATCTCATGAGACCTACTTTGGGAAACCTGGACTCTACTATGTGAGAGTTCCCATTTTGGAAGCCCGGACTCAACTATGTGTGAGCCTCCATCTCATTGTCAATATCCACTCGGTTCTAAGCTTACATCTCACAAGATAATTATTAAGTCTTACTTAAATCTTATTTCATGGAAGGATGTCCTTGACAACCAATCCAAGTTTCATACATAAGATAGCTCTTAGATCATGCGTGAGAATAACCTCCCAACAACACGACAACAACATCATAACCATAGACACTTCACTCTCAAATTGTTCTTAAAGCCTTTACATAATATTCATAAAACATGCATAAATCTCATACTTTACCTCCTTGAGGTCTAAATCTCTCTTTCAATCATCACATCTAGAATTCTAACATTATACATGGATATCATCATAACTCAAGTGATTCATATAATCAAACATTCATAAGGTAGATTAGGTGGGTAAAGTCCTTCCACTACAATTCTATCTATAGTCTACCATTCACATGCAAGCTTCACTCTCAAAGTATTCACATTCATAATTCAACACATTAGCTTTACTATCAAAGCCCTAGGAATCAACATTCATAGCTACAAGCTTTACTCTCAAGCAATACTTCTCATAAGCATCTAATAGGCCTAAGTCTCAAGGCATTCTACTCATATGTTTCCTTCTTAAACAATTCTAATCATATATCATCATATAGGCTTAAACTCATCATTACCAATCATGATTCAAAATGTATACTTTAATCTCATTCAATTCATATCTATATGCCCTAATCTCAAGCAATCTACTATACATATCATCAATCCTAGAAGATTATCTCTAAATCCTCAATTTCTCCTTTCAAGGCACAAAACCCACTTACTTCAATTTCATCTTTCTAGACACGGGTTAGGCATGTAAACATGTAAATTCTTCCTAAAAACATGATTTACTACTAATTCAATCATAAACAATCATTATCCACTCAATTGGATCAACATTCATCATAACCCATAATATTGACGAAACCCTAAATTGAATTGGGGGAATTATTCATAAAAATGGGGAATTCTAGGGGACTCCATGGATGGAAGAATCCATGGATGAAGAAGCTATCATAACTTGGTTACAAATCCCTCACAAATCTTGGAGATTGGATGCCTTGATCTTGACCTAGCTTCAAACTCTATCTTCTTCTTCAAGTTCTAGAGAGAGAAATATTTGAGAGGATGAACTTTGGGATTCTTTTGGGGTTTTAGAAAATAATGACTTAATTTGTGAGGTTAAAGGGTTAAAATAGCTTATATAGGTGTACTAAGTCTAGGTGAAATGACCCCACTTAAATCTAACTTAAAAAGGAATTTACCAAAACAACCCTCATTAGGCAGCCTAGTGCCAGGCATCACGGCAGGCTCCACGAACCATGGTCCTCACCACTGGCCATGGTCCTTGGGCAGTGGCTAGGCCATGGTGTCTTGGCCTCCAAAAGTCTAAGGCACCTTCACTGGCCTTCCCACGAGCCGTGGTCTTCACCACTGGCCGTGAAGTGGCTCGTGAAGGTGAGCCATTTTGAGGCAGCTTCATGGGAGCTACTGCCTTGGCCACGACGGACAACACCACGAGCTGGGGTAGTGGTCGTGAAGTGGGGCAGTGTCTTGGCAAGCTTGGGGAATCCTTGGCCCTTACCTTGGTCCTTGCCCCTTTACCTTGGCTCTTGCGCTTTTTCCCCTTGGCTTGTCACCCTCATGCTTAGCCCTAGTTGGCCTATTAAACTACGGGGTGTTACACCCACGAAGCCAAAAGCCTGTGTTTAGCATTCTTCAGCAAGTGTTTGGCTTCCAGGTAGGCTACGTTTTCTTAAATGAGTAGTTAGACATATATTGACCTATATAATATCTTGTGACTCTCGATAGATGTCATGCACAGGCCTTCAGAGATGGAATTTGTATGGTAGAATGTGCAGTTAGTTGTGGTTTAGGCTGAGGATGGATTTTCTTAGTTATTGTTGATCCTATGATGGATGATGTGTGTTATCCTTGGATATGTGATTATGAGTAATCAAATTATGATCAGGAATTGTTCAAGAAAGAATCTTTTTTTTGTAGGTGATGACTGTTTGTTTTGCCAAGTTATGATATATGTGTTTGTCAATTATTTCGCTAGTACTGCATGTATGATACATGATTAGGAAGGAAGGAAAGAACGTAATGTGAAATTAAAGATGTTTTCAATCAATCGCATGCATTGAATTTGTTTACTTGGGTGTACAAGTGTAATTGATATTCATTATGATTGTCATTGTGTTGTGTGTCTGATTATTGGATAGGGTACCGCATTGGTACATACTATTATTGAAACATGTACCACACCGGTACATACTATTATTGGACCGGATACCAAATCGATACATACTATTATTGGATCGGGTTCCACACCGGTACATACTATTATTAGATCGGATACAACACCGGTAAATAATATTTGTTGTGTGTTGGTTTCGTGAGTAGAGCGAGTTAATTTATTGTGTTACATCTGTCACGTGTTGGTCCCAGAGAGGCCGGGTTGGTGTGTTTAAAGGCTGGGGTAGCTCTTGCATAGACTAGAATTGCATATTAACCATTATAGATGATGATTAAGGATTCTTGGTGGTACCAGTTATTGAAATGGTGTAATGAATCAAGCTAGACTGGTTACGATGCTTATGACCAGGTGAGGCATGCGATTATAATTGTATGTATCAGTTTGGCTAAAGTGTGGTTACTTGTTCATATTTTTGTATAATTGGAGTGTTGTCAAGACTAGGGTATTGACATGAGAGCTGGAAGGAGAATAGTAGACTGGTTAACTTACATAGTAATGATATCATATTCAGGAAATCTCTATATGATAGAAGGGTTAGGTTATGGTATGATATGACAGGGAATAGCTTAGATGGTTGAATTGGCAGTGAAATGAGGTGGGGTGACTTGTTTAGCGTATATGGGGTCCAAGGTAATACTACCTATAGTAAGAGTGGCGACTGAATGGATCAAGGTTTTACTTTTATCTTTAATTTGTTTGTTTTCTTGATTATTTGCATGATAATATGTGGGGGATTCGGTTCGATCGTTGATGCTTACCAGTACATGTTGTTTGTAGTGATACTACTCTTGCAATGCCACTTGGAATAGTCTGGTTGTAGGATTCAATGATGTTTCATATGTGAAGACACTGATGAGCTCCGACAGCTTCTACTCCTCTTTCCTTACAGTGTGGGTTGTGTCTTATTTCTTCTATAACTTGTACTCTTAAAAGCTCTTGTACCTGTTTGGACTAATTTCTTGTGGAGTGTTTAGTGTGTTTCTTTACAAAGGACATTGTTTTAAATCAAATTAAGAGTGTTTCCATAATTAAATAGGATATTAGATTATGTTTTATTAATTTTTGCATTGCCGTTTTTAAATTGGGAGGTAAGGGTTCTCCTATCTAGGTGTTAGAGTGGGTTCCCACACGGCCCAGTGAGTTGGATTGTGACAAGGTAGCATGGTGATTTTGCTGCTTCAAACTTGCATTGAGTAGTAGGTGACATGTGACCTTGCATCTTGAGTTGCGGCTACATTACTGCATCGCATAACTAGCTTTTTTAGCAACTATTCTACCTCGACTTGTAGTCTATCAACCAGAGATGCGGTGCCACATGTGGGCATGCGACCGCATCACTTCCTCCGCACTGGCATCAATTTCTGGCAATGAATTGTTTTTGTTTTTATTTCCATTTTCTTTTTGCACTTTTTTACTTTGTTTAAAACAAGACACTTGTAAATCATGAAAAATTGTCTTTTGGAGCTAAAACGCCATAACTGTCACCTTTTTCTAACAGAAAATGTATAATAGGATAATCTTAAGGACCATATAAGTAGGTAGATTACCCACTAATCAAAACCCACAAACTTAAATTGTTGCTTGTCCTCAAGCAATCCAAAACTTCAACATCACAAGACTCAAACTTGTGTCTTCTACCTGGAAAATGATTTGACTTGACACCAGTTCCAAACAATAGAAGCTACAATTTATGATACGACATCTATCAAGCTTACCTATTAATCATTTAGACTATTCCTTGTTTCATGACATCTAGTCAACAACGAAAATTGTTTCTACTCGGTTTGGTGTGCCTACTCACGAGGAGGATCCCTCCACACATAGTATTGTAACACTTGGAAATTCAAGCTACATAATAAGACATTCACTCTTAGAGAGAATGTTCTCATGCACACATGCAGTAGCATAGACTTTTCCATCATGTATTTCTCTGCTAATTTAGACACATTTGGACTAGGATAAATTAGGGCTTAAATATGGATAATGAAAGAATGAAGACAAATAACTTGATTCCTTCAGATATTACAATCTATGACAATCTAGTTTTCCACCACCCTATTTTTTTTCCTTTGAAGCATATTGATCTCCTAGTCTTATAACTTATATACTAGATTCACCGCACTGCACATGTATACCTAATCTTGAGACTCAAATAACCTTGAATTAGTATCCAAACATCTTTTTCAAAGTTTGTTAGTAGTGCCACCGTTATCTTGGTGCCAAATCTCAAGACAATTTGTAAGTTGCTTATTGTGCTCGATTCATCATTTGTGACTAATATTTATGTTGTCAAGAAATTATTGTCAGAAGAACGAAATTTCGATGGACTCTTATAAAATTAAATTGAGATTGACGGTTAATCCAAAAGCTATATTTTAATTTTATTGATTTCTTGAGTTTGTGTTTTCCTTATCTATTACAATATTTCTCTTTGGAATACAAATTCTTTAGTCATATGGATACTTGTGCAAGGGTAGAACAATAGTTGTAGCGGTTAATTCTTGCTCACCCATATAATTATGGAAACTTTTCAAAGTTACTTTTTTACTTCTAGCATGCCACTGTTGTACACCAATAAGCGCCCGGTAAATCTAGAAGCGCAAGTACCACGGTCACTTTGCAGTGCTACCTCTAACCTCACAAGCTGGTATCTAGTTAATTGGCTTAGGAGTGTGAAGCAGCACAACAATCTGAACATAACAAAACTGTTATGGTTTCTTAATTAGTTGTCTTTGTTCTTCATCTAAGAAAAATCTTCCAATTCCATGTGCGTACAGATTTTGCATTTGTGAAAGCAATTAATACTACCTAAAGTCCCTTCTCTTTCCCAGAATTTTTACACCAATGGTTTTTTTCTCGAAATGTGTTTAGTTCACCTGGCCTATTTGTATTTGAAAATTACTCCATTGTGCAACACTTTCCATTATTAAGAAGTTGTATTAGAAACTACTTTGTTGTTGTTTGGAAATTTGTGCCTGAAGAGATGTGCTAGTCCATAGCAAGATGTAGTACTAGGTTAATAGTATACTAGAATGCATCAAATACTTAACAGTAATGACAAGGAGTTTTATGTGGAAACCTCCTTGCTCAAGCGAGTAAAACCATGACCTGTCTTACATGATTTTCAAATATTTTCACTAATATCAAGCAATGAGTGAATACAGACTTCAACTACACCACATGAGACTAACTTCTTAGTCTCACTACAAGTAATAACTCCATTACAAGACGAACCAAAGCAATGCTTCCATTGCACACTATATTAACTAACTCTAATTAATATAGACTTCAATCACAAGACACACAATCTACTCTAACTGCGTTCATGTGTTTTCTTCACAAAAGGACTCCATGCGTTTCTTTATAGATTAGAAACAAATCTTACAATTTCAGCACATCACAAGCATTTACTAAGCAACACTTCAAAGACGCACTTGACAACTCTATCAGGTCCCTTGAGGTGTTTTTAAAAGCTTGAATTCTTCTTAGACAAATTTCACCTTTTTGAATGAATAATGTTTTTGTTGTTGTTTGTTGAATATGTCAATCAACCTAGGATGTATTATCCACTGAACAAACAAACTCATTCTTTCTCATTGGAGGAGCACACTGTCATCGTTTCCTGTGCTCATCAACCGCTGACAAGACAACTTTATAGATGTTCACCATTTAAGCTTGGAGGAAAGTTATTCTACTTTGGACCAGGTCCCATCATTTGTGAGAATCATCAAAACATTGAAATACAACAATGTCGTTCCATAGAGACTTCAAAATATAACTATTTTTGTTGTGAAAGCGTATGGTGACACTCTTGGTGCATAGTGCTTATGGCCCAAGCATGTAGTTATGGGCGAAAAGCCCAGTAATCATTGATTTCCCTGCCCTTAATCTTTATCACTCAAATTTAATACGTTTTTGAAATATATATTATAAAGATGGATACGTAATTATAATTCAAATGTCATACACAAGCGAACATAATATTTCTTAGTAAGCCAATAGATTTTCATTCATTTTTTGTTAGGCGGATCTAGCACCTTGTCACGCCCCGAGGCTACCCCCTTGATGTAACACGGGACCTAGGATCACGAGTGACCCCAAGCTAACCCTGAGTCTAGCATATCATAAGCATACTGAATATAACTAAGTAAAACATGAACTATGTGGAAGCTAAAAATAGTGGATATCTGGAAATAGGGAAAAACCCCAACTAGTCTGAATATGTAAAACATACTAAGAGTTTAGCGATAACTAAAACAATCACTTAAAAACTCAAGCTAAATCTACTACTATGTCTGAAAAGCATCTAACTGAATTGAGTTGCGGGACATGCCCTCCAGCTAACTCTAACAAAACTGAAAACTGAATCAAAGACTAAAATAAAAGCATGTCTATTGTCCTCAGAATATGAGGACTCGCCACTGAAGTTGTTGACTGCGGACCAAGAATCGATCTAAGCGTGATCTGGGTGCTGAGTACCTGAACCTACATCATTAAAGGATGTAGCGCAGAGTATGCGTCAGTACTTGGAATGTACTAAGTATGCAGGATATAGATACTAAGCTGAACAAATATATATAAGCTGAACAAAGCATAACTGAGCAATGACATAAACTGAGTAAGAGTGTAAATATTGAAACATAACTGAAAAGCTAATCTGAATGCAATGAACAAGTACTAATCATGAAAGTAACATGTTGAACTGAATGCTCAAGTATATACTGAAAATATGGTCAAATGAACTAAGAGTCTGACTGTGGGAGCTACTATTAACCGACATAAACCACGTGAGCTAAACATGGAGTCCGATGTATACTCCCCATTGAGAGGACCCAATATACCTTGCCAGGGGTATAAAGGCATGACTGGCGTGATCACTAAATTTGATGCCCAACAGAGGGGACTTATACTCTTGGAGAGGCACGTAGTTTTGGGACTATGAGGGTACGCTGAACCCTAGTCCAACTCATTGCTAAGTCTACTCCCAACTGAATATGTATATGACACAAATGTAACTGAAATACTAAATAGCTCAAAATACTGACATGCAATCTGAGAATGCAATATTTATATACTGATAATGTAACATTCAAAATCTAGAGCATGATTATCTGTTTAACTTACCTAGCAAGTATAATTCGTGAACTAAGAGAATTTATACAAACTAGGGTTCTGAGTTTCATACAAGGAATTAAGCAAACTTTCCAAGAAACAAGCTATTTCGATTTATGATACTATAATAGCTAAATCACAGTAAATATCCAAGGTTTTACAAACTCTAGGTCTATACAAGATATGGAGAATCTAGGAACTGACTGAATTCTAGGGACCTAATGGATGAAAGGAATCCACTAGTGAAATCCCACATACCTGGTGACAAAATCTTTGGAGAAATCCTTTGATTTCGGGGCTGAAACTTGAAGAACATTGCTGCTTGCTCTTGAAGGAAACTGGCGCCTCTTTCTCTTCTTTCCGTTCTAATTTGGATGAATTTTGGAGAATGAGGGTTCTGGGTAAGTCTAACTAAGTTATTAGGCTTAGACTGAGTAAAACGATATAGTTTAGGCATCAAACGACATAGTTTAAGTGCCCAATGCATAGGGGAAAGGACCAAAATGATCCTGACCTAAATCTGACGAGTGCCACCTACTACAGGACTGACGGGCCGTCGTTTGACCTACCAACCGTCGTTAGGAGTCGTCGTTCATGCTCTGCCCGACAGGGCTTCACTAAAATGAGCATAACGTTTTACTCTGAGCTTGGATTTTAGCAAACTCGGTGGCATTGGAAAGAAGATTCAATTATATTTAATTTGATATGTCATGGGCCACTTAAATCATTTTGTGCTAAAAGATATGACCGTTTGAAGTTGACCCAACAACCATTTCCTCCAATTGGCTGATGACCCTCACCTACGATCAGACCTACAGTCTGTAGGTCCAACCACGGACTATACTGGTTGACCGTGGGTGGGATCAGAGACCATTAAACTTTGGACCCCACCAACGGAACCAACCTACGGTCCGTGGGTCAATCAACAGACTGTGTTTCATGGTCGTAGGTGTCACCTTTTGATCTTGAATTTTCCCTAAGTCTGTGACTGAACCACGGGACCCCACCTACGGTCCGTGGGTGGTTTCCGTTGGTTCTGACACCAGATTCTAGAAACCTGCATTTTTCTATTTTCTCGATCCAAGGTGTTACAATATCTCTCCCTTGGGAATATTCATCCTCAAATGAAGTCTAAACAAGCTGAGTATGGAGGGAAGGAGCTGCAGTCCCTACCACTAAGTACTAGAAACTAATATCTAACTGAACTGAGTTCCAAAAACATGCAAATATGCTGAAATGCATGAAATAACTGAGGGAACAACATACTAAGATAGAATTACCCAAGAGTAAACTAAGAGACTAGAGAGGAACTATTACCTCAAGCTGAAACGGAATCAGAAGGAAAGAGATGAGGGTACTTGGCCATTATGGATGCTTCTGCTTCCCAAGTAGCTCCCTCTACGGACTAACTCCTCCACAAAACCTTCACTGAAGCGACTTTATTATTTCGCAACCTACGAACCTGACGGTCAAGAATTTCAACTGACACCTCTTCATAAGTGAGACTATCCTTCACAGCCACACTCTCTAATGGTACTATGGATGCCAGATCACCCACACACTTCTTCAACAAGGAAATGTGAAAGACTAGATGAACCGCTGCTAGTTGTGCGGGCAACTCTAACTCATAAGCCACATTACCAACCCTTTTCAGTATTCTATAAGGACCTAGATATCTAGGACTGATCTTCCCTTTCTTGCCGAATCTCATCACCCCCTTCATAGGTGACATCTTCAGGAAAACCCAATCATCGATTTCGAACTCTAAGTTCCTTCTCCTCACATCTGCATAGGACTTTTAAAGACTCTGGGCTGTCTTTTGTTTATCTCTGATGAGTTGAACTTTCTCCATATCCTCATGAACCGAATTTGTCACAATCAAGGCTGCTTCACCTACTTCAAACCAACCAACTGCAGATCTACATCTACGCCCATATAGTGCCTCGTAAAGAGCTATCTGGATATTGGAATGGTAGCAATTATTATAGGCGAACTCTATGAGAGGTAGGTGATCATCCCAATTACCCTTGAAATCAATCACACAAGCTCTCAACATGTCCTCTAAGGTCTGAATGGTATGCTATGCCTGACCATCCGTCTGCAGATGAAATTCTATACTGAGATTTACCTGAGTGCCAAGACCTTTCTGAAACGATTTCCATAAATAAGAGGTAAACTGAGGACCTATATCTGAGATGATAGATAAGGGAACCCCATGCAACCTGACTATCTCATTGATATAGAGTTTGGCGTAGTCCTCCACTGAATCTGTAGTCTTGACAGCCAAGAAGTGAACGGACTTAGTGACTCTGTCTACTATCACCCAAATAGAGTCATGTTGTCTGCGAGTACGAGGTAAACCCGTAATGAAGTCCATGTTTATCACTTCCCACTTCCATGTAGGAATGTTAATCTCTTGAGTCATACCTCCTGGTTTCTGATGTTCTACCTTAACCTGTTGACAATTAGGACACTTAGCCACAAAGTCATCTATGTCCCTCTTCATGCCGTTCCACCAAAATACTTCCTGTAGATCAAGTTACATCTTAGTGGCACCTGGATGAATGGAATACCTGGAGTTATGAGCTTCTGTAAGGATCTGATGCCTCAACTCACCCACATTAGGAACACATAAGCGACCCTGGTAACGAAGCACACCATCTCCCCCCTTGGGAGAAAGCCTCAACCTTCTGCTGATGAACTGCACCTTTCAACTGAAGTAATATAGGATCACTATCTTGTTTTTCCTTAACCTCCACTACCAATGAAGATTCTGACCCATTCTGAACTATCACACCACCATCTGACGTGTCCGTAAGGCGAACTCCTAAGCGAGCAAGCCGGTGAACATCTTTGGCTAACTCTTTCTTTTCTTCCTCAACATGTGCTACACTACCCATAGACAGTCTTCTGAGAGCAGCAGCCACTATATTGGCCTTACCAAGATGGTAAAGCACATTTATGTCATAGTCCTTGAGGAATTCAAACAATCCGACAAAGATTCAACTATTTCTGGGTGAACACATATTAGAGGCTCTTATGGTCTATGAACACATCAACATGAACACCATACAAGTAGTGTCTCTAAATATTTAGGGCAAATACTGCGACTGCAAACTCGAGGTCATGAGTCGGGTAGTTCTTCTCATGGACCTTAAGCTGTTAGAAGCATAAGCTATGACCTTACCTCGCTGCATCAACACACAACCTAGGCCGACCTTGGATGCATCATAATAAATCACATAACCATCAGAACCATCTGGTAGAGTCAAGACGGGAGTTGTAGTCAACTTAGTCTTCAGTTATGAGAAACTTTTCTCACACTCATCTGACTGCTGAAACTTGACCTTTTTCTGAGTCAACTTGGTCAATGGGGAAGCTATGGATGAAAATCCTTCAACAAATCTCCTGTAATAACTAGCCAAACCTAAGAAACTTCTAATATCTGTTGGGGAGGTGGGTCTGGGCCAGTGCTTACTGCCTCAATTTTCTGAGAATCCTCTCGGATCCCTTTGCTGGATACCACATGATCAAGGAAAGCGACAGACTGTAACCAGAATTCACATTTGCTGAACTTAGCGAATAGCTAGCGATATTTGAGAGTTTGTAGAACAACTCTCAGATGAGTCACATGCTCCTCCTCACTCCGAGAATAAATGAGGATATCATCGATAAAGACGATAACGAACAAGTCCAAATATTATTTGAACACCCTGTTCATTAAGTCCATGAAAGTTGCAGGAGCATTTGTTAGTCCAAAAGACATAACTACAAATTCATAATTACCATACCGAGTCCTGAAGGTTGTCTTCGGAATGCTACTATCTCTGACTCTGAGCTGATGATAGCCGGATCTGAGGTCTATCTTAGAAAAGCAACTAGCACCCTGAAGTTGGTTGAACAAGTCATCAATCCTGGGGATGGGATACTTATTCTTGTTGGTGAATTTGTTCAACTGACGATAGTCAATACACATTCTGAGAGAACCATCTTTCTTTTTCACGAACAACACTGAAGTACCCCATGGAGAGATACTAGGTCTGATGAAGCCCTTATCTAGAAGGTCTTTCAACTGCTCTTTCAATTCCTTAAGCTCGACTGGAGACATTCTGTAAGGAGGAATTGAAATAGGCTGGGTATCTGTAAGGAGATCTATTCCGAAGTCGATTTCCCTCTCGGGAGGAACTCCGGGAAGATCTTCTATAAACACTTCTGGAAACTCATTTACTACTGGGACTAACTCAAGAGTTGGGGTTTCGGAGTTTGAATCCTTAACCCGAACAAGATGATAGATATACCCCTTTGAAATCATTTTTCTGGCCTTAAGGTAAGAGATGAATCGACCTATAGGCATTGAGCGACTACCCTTCCACTCCAAGACTAGCTCATTGGAAACTGAAACCGAACGATCCTAGTTCTACAATCGACTGAGGCATAACAGGAATGTAACCAATCCATGCCTAGAATGATATCAAAATCTACCATTTCTAAATCTACAAGATCTGCTGAGGTGACTTTCTGAGAGACAGTGACAGGGTAATTTCTGTATACCCATCTAGCTATAACTGGGTCACCAACTGGAGTAGAGACTGAGAAGGGTTTTGAAAGAGTTTCTGGACTGACACCGAAGTTTAATGCTATATAGAGAGTTACAAAAGATAGTGTAGCCCCTAGATCTAACAATGCATAAGCATTTATATGAAAGACTCGTAACGTACCAATGACCACATCAAGAGAATCTTCCTGGTCCTGGAGAGCATACAACCTGTTCTGGCGCTGACCGCCACTTGTACCAGATGAAGCACCCTGCTGAGTTGGGCGACCTGCTGATGCTGCTGGAGCTGTAGACTAAGCCCTACTGTTGTTACCTCCTTGCCCCTGCCTAGCAGAAGGGCAATCCTTCAGCCTATGGCCAGACTGATGACACCCAAAGCACCCTTCCTTGCCTGCAAGACACTCACCTGGATGGTTCTTACCACACTTAGAACAAGTTGGGAAAGTCCTGTTACCTGAAGCACTCCCCTGAGACTTAGAGCCTGATACCCTACCTTTCTGATCATGTCGAAACCTAGGGTATGGAGCACTAGCTGATGAAGGTACTGGGGCTGTAGACCTCTGCTGAAACTGTGAATGATTTCCACCGCCCAAGTTTTGCTGTGAGTACTCATAATTTCCTGTTCTGGCCTTTTTGTTATCCTTAGCCAATTCCATAAGATTAATTCCCTCAACCTGCTGACCATGAGTCATTAGTCTGGAGATATCCATGTCCCCTAGAAGCATAGCATTCCTGCACTTGGTCTTCACCAGATCGAATACCCCAAACAATAACTTACTCATTTGTGCCCTTGGATCGGCAACCATGTGTGGAGCATACCTGGAGAGCTGGGTGAACTTCAGCCCATACTCTTGGACCGACATTGAACCCTAATTCAAGTTCATATACTTTTGTACCTTAGTTTCTCTCAACTCCCTTGGGAAGAATCTGTCTAGGAAAGCTCCAGTAAAATAATCCCAAGTCACATGAGCTGCATCTGCACCGATATACCGTTAGTTTACGGTATTATTGATACATTTCACTTAAGATTTATGTGTGTCTAGGGCCATTTTGTATTGGAAATAATGTTTTTGTGTCATGATTGCAGGAAATAGGCTTGGACGTGATTTAGTGAGATGATAGCTGAAAAATCTACAGAAGTAGCCACCCACAAAGGGACCTACGGACCGTAGGTCCTACGACGGTCCGTCGATGGTGGGAGTAGATGGGAGCATCAGGGAAGTCTGACCAAGTGTGGAACCACGAAGTAACCTACGGACCGTGGGTTGACCTACGGGCCGTCCTGCACGTCCGTAGAAGGTGTTCAGAGAATCGAAGTTCCAGTACCTGATGAAAATCCTAAGTATGGAGCCACGGAAGAGGACCTCCGTCCTGCACGTTTGTCAGAGATGAACTGGGAGTTGAAGGTTCCAGGACTTGCAGAAAAAGTCTAAGTGTTGCCAACGGAGGGGACCTACGGACCGTAGGTTGACCCACGGTCCGTAGGTCGATTCGTCGACCAAAGCCGCGTCCAGAAAGTTTATTTTCTTATTTTGTTTCCTTTTTGTTTAGGAAATGATTTTCTATAAATAGGGTATGTAAACCTCATTTTTGGGGGTAAGAAATCATTGTTTTCTTTTAGTTCTTAATATTTTCCTGGGAATTAACTTACAAACTTTGGCAATTTGATTTCCAGATTTTGGTTTATAAGATTTTCGCTTTGAAATTCATTTGGAGATTACGGGTTTCTTCTACTATAAACATAAGTTCATGAATTCTCTTTACAAAAATATGAATTGTGTTCTTTCAAGCATGAGTAACTAAATTCACAACTAGGGTTGTGGGAACCATGAGCAATTAACAATGTATGAATAATAACTAAGTAATTCTTGAATAGTGGATGCATGTATTGGTAATTCTTTCGCTTAGAAGTCTTTTTAACGGTGGCCAACGTTAGAACTCACCTTGTTGCTACTTGCTGGACCAAGGAGGTAGTTAATAAGAAAAGAATTATCAACAGAGATTTAGTGTGATACTATCTAATAGTCTAATGTCAATTGGTGCGAGGGTGAAAACTAAGCCATACATTGATGTGATGTCTAATCTGAGGTAAAGGTAAGGGTTAGTAAATTATACACACGTAGCCGGACCAAGGTGCAGAGTGAAATTCCCTATTTGGAGGACCAATCACTTAGGGATACATATCTTACCAACTTTGCATGTAAAACACTAGGAAAGGATTACTATTATTA